>PVIH01013957.1:17382-56138 GCA_004025045.1 Sigmodon hispidus | reverse complement strand
TCTGTCATTTTCTAGACTTTGGAAGTTGCTTGCACTTCCTGTTTATTTGCATAATATTATATCCTTCTGTGGTCTTTGATGTGGTTGAAGGTTTAATAATTGTAGGTATAGTTCTTTTTAGTTCAAAAGGTATATTAGATATGAAACTTTAGACTCACAATGATAAGGTAGATAATGGAATATTCTCTTTAATTTTGGAGTTCAAATAGACTGGATATTGTGACTGTAATTCTTACTTGAGAGGTGTTCTGTTGTGTGTAATTTTGCTATATGGAAATTGAAACCTTCCTTTTTAATTAGACAGAAAAGAGGAAATGTGGTGGAATGTTCTCTGTACCATGTAAATAAATGACTGTTTGGACCCATGCAGGGCACCATAGAAGTGGCTGGAGAATCAGAGGCAGCCAGGTAGGAAGAAGGGGTGGAGTTTACTAGTCGCCATCCGTCCCCCAAAGAAGCATGTAGGAATTCAGGTGAGCCACGGGCTGCAAGTCACGTGGTGGGTAGATTCATGGAAATGGGTTGATTTAAGAGGAAAGAGCTAGCTAGTAATGTGCTTAAGATATGGGCCAAGCAGTGTAAAGTATATAAGCGTGTGATTCATTTCTTTTGGGGGACAAAAGCCGCGGGCACGCGAACCAGGTTCCAAACCAGTGCCACACGTGCGCCAGGTCATAAATCTCTGGACCCAAACAGGCCGGGAAAAACATACTACAACAAGTACTTGCATAAATTATTTGAGAATTGACATTACTCTAATTAGCTAGTTAATAATTCAACATTTATTTGTATTGATGTGGACTTATGGATATTTTATATTCTGAATGATCATTCTATAGAAATTTGTTTTATTGCTCAAAAACTTCAGGTTTTTATTGAGAGGTCCTTAAATTGACTCTGTATGTCCTATATCCTTTCATTATAAGAGTTTAGTTTAATTTGCTTGGTTTCAAGCACTTTGACCTCTCTCCCCTCTCCCTCCTTGTCTTTCTCTGTCTTTCTGTCTCTGGGTCATTCTTCCTGATAAGACAAGATACTCTAGGCTTGTCTTATGTAGAGTAGGGTCCAGTATGAACCTTCCTGCCTATGGGGTTTAAAACGGGTGAATTTAGGTTAGAACAGGTGAGTTTAAATTGGAGAAAGTTGTCGCGACTGTATGGGCCACCACTTGTCGCACCATCTTTAAGGCATGACTGCACGCAGCAACAGGCAAGAGTAGAGGCCTGATCTCTGTAGAGTGGACCAGGGACATTGTACTGATCCTCACTCAGGTGTCATCCACCCGATGAGTACCAAACCCGTCCGATACCCTTTTTCACAGAGGTGGGATGCAAGGTATCAACCCACATGCAATCAGGTGTGCTCTTCTTGGGGTCCAAGTCTCGGTGGGTCCCAAGTGCAGTGCCCAAGCCTCGCATCCTGTGCCTAGGAAAATTAATACTTTAAGGTAGCCAGCCAAGCATGAGGGGACTGTCCTGCTTCAACGGCTGTAAAGGCTTGAATAATCATGGCTGCACTGCGATGCTGGCAAGCCTTAATTTGGCAGATGTGCCACAGTCACACCAAGGAGGCCAACACCAGAAGGCCCATCAAGGCTCCTATATCCACCCACTCCTTAAGATGGTTCATGGCATGAGAGGTCTACAAGGACGATCCTTCCACCAGTCCGGCGTCCACCTGGGTCGAGTTCACTATGACGATAGCCACCCTCAACTGCTCCATCAGGTTGTCGAATTCTCCTGTCCAATTACCTAAAAAATAGCTGGACAATTGCTTAGACAGATTCGCAGCACAGGTAAAATTGCCATATTGTATACTAGTCACACAAAGTCCAGCATATTTCCACTCACAGCCAAGTTGGGCAATCTGCCAGAGGATGTCAATTTGCTCTTGAACCAGGTCAATCCTTTGGTTTACCACCATCAAGCCTCCCTGTAGCTGAGTATTAATGCCCTTTTGTACATCTAGGGTTTGTGCTACATTGGCAGAAAGATTATTCAAGGTCTGAACAGTATGCACAGTATGACCCATGGCAATGGCCGCAGTAGTAGCCTCGACTGCCACCAGGGAAACAGCCGCAACAATGATGGCTGTAATCCCGAAGTCTCTTTTATGCCTAAATTGAGTCATGGCATCAGGAGCAATAATCGCATCCACATAAAGTTGACACATGAGCACATTGGGGTCAGCTGGGATACATTATGTACCCCTCTTGGCTCCTCCTCAGTCATAATTCCTCCCACCTGGATGACAGAAGTCTCATTTACATTCTGCTGGGCAGCTGTGGACCTTTGTACCCAGGAGCCAACTACACATGCCTTAATCAAAGGCGATAAATCTACAAGTGAGCCAGAAAGTCAAATTAGTAGAATAAAGTTGCCCTTTACCACCTAGATTAAGACAAGCTAATGTTTCTAATTCTAAGTTCCTGTTTCTCCATTGTAAGTCCTTGCAAAATAAGGTTTCTATTTGTAGCTAAGTTTCTATTCCCTAGGTCTCCCGTAAATTGTTACCACCCCACTTTTCTTGTTTAGCTTTGTTAGGATACAGTAAGGGAAGGAACAAAGACAATGTATAACCACCCATGCTCTAGTCCTTGCTTAAAAGCAAAATCCAAGTCATGAGGCTCCCAGAGATGGCAAACCATGGGGCAATGATATTACATTCCTCTAAGAATCTCTCCAAGGTGCTCTTTTCTAATTTTCAATTCTTTGAATGAAGCAGCTCCTTAAGAGCCAAAAAAATTGGGCGCGATGGAGAAGCGCCCATAACTAATCTAGTAACCTCTTATGTAATCTTTTGCTTTTGCTTTCAATTTGCCTGCTGGTGAGCCTTTTGTCCTGCTTTCTCTATCTACAGAGGAGAGCAAATTATTTTCCCTGCTTTTGCCACAGATTCCCACTTTACCCGGGAACTTTTTTACCCGCTTTTGCCATGGATTCCCACCTTACCTGGGAACTTTTTTTACCCGCTTTTGCCACAGATTCCCACATTACCTGGGAACTTACAAGTGCACTGCCCTCACCACAGAAAGTTCTGAGCTTTTGTTGAGAGTAGAGTCCCCGTACGGGCCACCACTTGTTGCGACCACCTCGACCAGCAAGGAAGATGCAACACCAGGCTCTTCTTTCAGCAGTTTATTCAGGAACCTTGAACAATCTTCTTCCAACCCTGGGGAAACCCACTCGTGGCCTAAATAGCCTCTGGGCAGCCAACCCTAGTGCGCCACGTGGGTACTACCGATAGGCCCAGGTATGCAGAAGCAAGCCAGATCCTTAGCCTTAGCCAAATATGAAGTTGTTTATCACTGAGAGCACTCACAATCGAGAAGGTGGAGGGCAGAAGCCAGTGCCATCCTTAAGGCGTGGCTGCACGCAGCTCTCTACAGAAAGTGAGTCTAAATTGTTTACCTTAAGTCAGTAATTTTCCAGCCTCCACCTTGTGCTCCCCGCCCCCGGAGTTTTTTCCATCTGTGCTCTGCCCTAGGGTATTTAAGTCTGAGACTGAGTCTCAATAAACTGCATTCAGCATTTTCCCTGCATGAATGACCCAGGAGTCAGTGTGTCTTCATTCTCCAGGCCTGAGCCTGACTCACTGATGCCCCTGTAATGTGGACGTTACAAGGTAGTTCTTGCCCCAACCTTCAAATCAATCATTTCACTCAGTTTCTTTCTTTAGGAAATAGTGTTGTGGAAAAAAGACTGGAGCATTGAGTACTTTATCTTTTAAACTTTATTTTTTTTTAAGTAATCTACTTTCCTGTTGCATTGTAATAAATAAGTTATTGTACAAATATATTTTGTGGAATATCAATACATGCAATCATAAGGCAATAGAAATGAGATATTTTAGGAAAGACCACAAGACCTGAAAGAGAGGAATAGTTGATGTGACTTATACATTTCTGAGAAACGATTTTTACCCCAGTGGCAAAGGGCTATTGATCCACAGCTTCTGGCTGACGCTCAAAGAAAGCTGAATTTCTTTCAGTAACATGCACTTTGATTAAAGAAAATAATTAAACTAGAGTTTAACCAAGTAAAAATGTAGGCACAGCTCTTGACTATTTACATACTTCTCCAAATATATTGTCAAACTCAAAACCAGTGGAAAGGCCAGCTGAAAAGACATCATCAGAGGGTTCTGTGTGCCACTTGCAAGCTGGTTTAACTGAGCCCTAGTAATTTTTGATCCTTACAATGGATTAATCCTAATGTATAGACAAAATTTTATAATGAAAAGAAAGTGATGTGTGAGTATGAGCATGTGTTATCTTTTTACATTTTGATCTTTTGAAATAACTTAGTTGAATTTGTTCTTCATAACATAAATTTGCCTGGAATCACAATACCAGGCATATATTCCTTCTTATGGAACAAGCCTCAAATCCAGACTTATAATGTAGAATGCATGGTCACATCCTCACTGATACATTTTTATTGTAGTTCCTAGGGTTCACAGATGATTAAAGCCATTGATAATTTTTCTCCCCTCCCCTCAGCAACTTATGCAACTTCTTCCAACACTTATGGCCAACCAAGAGAAAACACTCAGTTCAGTTTCAGGTTGATTTCTCTATATCCTACACCCAAGATATATACAATCTTCAGAATGGGTCATATCAACTAGCTTTGATGAGAACCAAAGGGATATAAGAGCCCATACTGTTTAATATGGGGGCCTCTGGAAACTCCCTGATCAACAATTTCTAAGGAGGTAGGCACCTTCATCTGGCCCAAGGATTTTTGTTTAATTACCCAGGGGATTTTTGGAGTATTATTATTCAATCCTACAGTATCTGTCCTATCTAATTCTTTTGTAACTTTAAGTTAAAATTTTTAATTGAGTACATGCTTTCTTTTATGAAATACATTGGATGTATTTTGCTTTTTCCCAATTAAAATGATATTTGTATATTCAGTTGTGATTCAGAATCATAAAAGCACTTTACTCCCCAAGGCCATTCATCCCTGAATAATGGAGAGCTCCAGGAGGGTCGAGGGCTTTTGCTCTCCTCAGCATGAACCAATGCTTTAATTTTCCTAGGATCAATTTTTTGAAGTTCCTGTGAAATCTCTAGTTTCTCTTCTTCCTTCTTACATTCTCTCTCTCCCTCTTCCTTTTATTCCTCATCAGTTTTTTGAAAATATTTTTGATTGTTAGATGTGCTTCTCAGCATTACTCTAGCTTCTGGCATTGTTTTTTTAAGTTTCTTTTTTCCTCTATTTTTTGAAACATTCTCAATAGCTTAGAAATGTCTAAAACTTAGTGGTTTGAAAAATGCATGTGTAAAAAATTACATATCTTCCTTCTAATTTCTTTCATTGTTTTTCTAATTTCAATCAATTGCTCTCTTTTTATCTATCTTTAAAATATCCATCTATCCATTTTATTCAAGCTTATAAAAGTTATTAGCATGCATGTGTGTATAATATTTTGTAATTCTGTACATTTTGATTGGGGTGTGGGTGAGGAAATACTTGTTTTCTTTCAGGGTCTGGCCACAGGGAGTTTAATTATGCTCAAGCAAGTAAATGAGCAGCATGAATGGGCACTTTTGTAAATGGGAAGATTATGAGAGTGGGTATGAATTTGAGAGGTCTGATAACTGAGTTTGATGGGGTGCATGATATAAAATCACCAAATAATAAATATATGAAAATAAATAAATAAATAAAGTATATTTATTCATTAAAATTATATACATGGAATAAGAAAAAAAAGAAAGTGCTAGGATTAAAGGTGTTTGCCACAACTGTCTGACCTGTATGGCTAACTCTGTGGCTGGCACTCCCTTCTGATCATCAGAAAAGCTTAATTTCTTAGATGATACACAAAGTATCACCAAGTATCAGTGCCTTAAATCTCTAGTTCTCAAACTTGAGATTTGCCACAATAACTGGGGGATGGATGGATAGATAGATAGATAGATAGATAGATAGACAGACAGGTGGATAGATGTTTTTTGAGACGGGATTTTTTTGTGTAACACTGGCAGTCTTAGAACTCTCTCTATAGATCAATCTGGTCTCAAACTCAGAGAGCTCCCTACCTCTGCCTTCCCAAGTGCTAGGATTAAAGGCATCAACTGAAAATATTTTTAAAACACAGTTTCCAGGCTCTGTCCTTTAGTGTAACACATCTGTCTAAATTAGACTAAAGTCACCATGAACATTCCCTGGTGAGGCTGACATTGTTAGTTCTTATATCACAGCCCGAGGCTCACTGTACCTGGGCTTTAGTTTCACAATGGTGATGATATTTAAAATTTGTTGAAATATAAGTACTTTCAAGAAATTGCTATGACTAGAGCCTCCAAAAAAAAAAGAAAACTGCATATACATTTCAAGACCATATAAATTTGCATTTTCTAAGCCTGCTATGATCTCTCTTAAAAGAAGTTTTTATAAAGTATTTATTAACAAGTACTTTGTAGGCAGCCAAACTAATTCTCATATTACCAATTTAAATGTGATCTAGTTGTTTCAATCTAAAGACTTCATTTAGCACTTTAGCATTAATTTATAATTAACTGCTAATGTTTTCTTATGTTTTATGGGCTTGTCTATGTGCAGATTATGTCTTAATCTGCATTGATTTCTGTACTAAAATGACTCAATGTTTTCCCCATCTCTCTAAAAATAGGACACTAACCCAATGTAATCTATTCTAGTAATTTACAAAAGGAATGGCAGTTGCAGATTAGAGTTTTGAATATTAATACTGTATGAGTAAATAAATTGCCATGGCATAGTACAAATCCCAGGTACTATAGGATGTAAGACAAGAATTAGCAAATTATGACCTATATACCGAGGTCAGTCTCCTGCCTTATATGTGTTCATTTTATATTGTTTGTGGCTATTCTCATGCTACAGAGGCAGACCTGAGAAGTTCATGCCAAATATTTATTGCCCACTCCTTTGCACAAATAGTTCCTTCTGACTATATAAGCATATACCATCTTTCTATTCATATTCTTCTTTGCATATGGTTCACAAAGCTACTAGTATAAAGCCCTGTCAAACATTTTACTGAGGTGTTGATCTTGTAAATTTGTCAGAAATATAAATTGGCTACTCTCTAGTGTGTATTATGTGTACTAGGCCTGCTATGGAATAAACCAGTGGTGATTCTTTTAGAGGTCATCCTGTCCCTTTGAAAATTTGGGGGTTATTTTTGCAGAATCAGAGACCAAACTTAACTAACTTGAATACTCTCTTTGGAGAGTTTCTAGGGCATAGTCTTTGCATAGCTTTGTCACCATTGCTAACTTGCTCTTTGGGGATAAATAGCAGTTAACCTTACCAGAAATTTGCAAAAGGTCAGTAAAGTCCATAGATATGGGTACATTTTGGAAGAATTTTGATGAGTTTAGATATATAAAAGATGCCAGTGTCATTACAACTTCTAATTGAAATAAGTTATAACATGATGAGAGATTAGTAGCCCCTATAGAATCACACATCTGAAGTAATAACAATAATCTGAAAGAGGAGAAAACATATGACTAGGATAACAAAAGAATGAGAGAAGGAAAGGGACCAGAAAATCAATTCTGAAATCATAAGAGAATACAGAGAAAGATTAGACTTAGGAGTGGAGTGGCTGAGGAAACTAGAATGAAGAATGCAACTAAGAAAAAATCAATCACAATGTAAAAATAAACATAATGTGATAGCAAACAGAATGCAGCTAGGTGAGAGAGGCTTGAGCACTACATACCCCACTGCTCTTGAGGCTGAAGCTTAAATATCAGTTTAGCTTTGCTGGGACACATCACAGATTTGGAGAAGACTGAAGACAGGATGAAAATTACTGAGCTCTACCTGGCAAAAAAGTAATTAAAGATAAAGAACTATAGCACTTCTTATCAGAATAGTGATGAGTAAACAGCAGTGAGAAGAAATACATTCTTCTGTCCCATGAGAAAACCAGGTGTATTTGTACACATTATATTCCCATTCCTGTTGACTTTCCATGAAAACGCTGTGTCTTGGAGGGGGGTTTGTTTTGTTTTTTTGGGAGAGGTGCTTTTTGTTTTGTTTTGTTGCTGTGAAAGATACCATGACCAGGGCAACTCTTCTAAGGGAAAATAATTAATTAGGGCTAGCTTACAGTCTATAGATTTAGTGCATTATCTTTGTGGTAGGAACATGGTGGCATACAGGTAGAAATGGCACTGGAGAAGGAGCTGAAAGTTCTATATCCTGATCTACAGTCAGCAGTGAGAGACTATGTACTAAGCAGAGCTTGAGCATGTATGAGATCTTAAAGCCTGCCGCAATAGTAGCACAGTTCTTCCAACAAGGACACACCTTCTAGTAATGACACCTCCTATGTGGAAAACATTCAAACACATGAGTCTATGTGAGCTATATTTTTTTCAAACCACCACATTCTACTCCCTGACATCTCATAGGCTTAGAGCCATGCCATAATGCAAAACGCATTTAGTCGAACTTCACAAGTCCCCATAGTCTATCATAGTCTCAATGATGTTTAAATTACAAAGTCCAACAAATCCATACCTACTCCATCAAGGCAACACTTCCTAATAGTGTCAATCTTTATGGGCCAAGTATTCAAATACATGAAGGCCACACTTAATCAAATCAAATCACCACAGTTTGCAAAAATAGGATCTACATTAAAGTTTACATACCATATCACAGATTTTACTGAAGAAAAATATAGTAAGAGAAAGGGAAAAATGTGTGGTAGTAGAGATATTTGCTACTGCTTCCCCTTTAATCAGAAAGTTAAATGTCAAGAGACACATATGCTGATATTAATTGATTTAATTTTGAATTTGTAGATTTGTTCTTAGTCATTGATCTCCTGTTTGACTGATATCTTCTGTTGGTAACAATATTCTGTTCAATAGGAGGTGTGTGAAACAGTCTGTCAAACTGATTACCATGGACCTACACTTCTTTATAATACAGAGTATTTTTTCATCTCCTTGAATCTGGGATAATCTTTCAATTTGTCCAATGTAATGTTAGAAAAGTGATTTTATATTTATATCATGCTTATGACTGTATTCTCCTACTTTATTTAAAATAAGCCGCATCATTGGATAAACCGAGAGTCACCTAGTGAAAGGTGATAGATTGTTTGGAAGGGAACAGAAGCATGCTAGATGAAACTATACTATATCAAATCAAAATAGTTAATCCCAAATTGGCCTGTCAACAGAATAAAAGCAAGTGGGGAAGTCCATTGCAGAGCAGATGAATCTGACTCATATTAGCAGAATTCCTTAGTGAACCCATAGAATCCTGGGTAAATCATCAAAGTAAGAAAAACATTAATTTTCAAATTAATTTATTATTTAGTAATAGGTTACTAACACAAAATATCTGAACTAAGAGGATACATTAAGAGAAGAGGATACATTTTATGAACTAATAGTTCTAGAGGATGTATGGAAATGGAAAATGGCAAGAAATGAGACTTAAGTTTAGAACAGAAAAGAGAGGGAGAACAAGATTCTTAGTTATAAGCTTTGCTACATAGTGAGAAAACATTTATGATATGATTTTCATTTTATACAGATAACTGTTTATAAAAGTTAGTACCTAAAATGAATAGAGAACTACAAGATAGGAGCCCATTAATGTTGATTTGTAATGATCCAGGCTAGAGACAGAATAGAAATCAACCGTTGGGAAATATTGTTCAAGAATGAATAATACTAGCAATTATCTGTATAAAATACAGAAAGAATGAAGGACAGTTAACATACAAACCTTACTCTTGGGTCTAATTTGTGCAAATGTAAAGAGAAAAATGAGGTTTGGATGAGGTAAATGAAATGATTAACATAGCTTGAAATTTCTTGATTTCGAAATACCAATGATATAGACAAAGATAACCAGGTAAATAGTTGCTTCAGAAGACCTGATGGTCAGGAAAGAACCTTGAGCTGGAAATAATTTTGGAACTTGTCCAACCACAGTTGATACTGAAAGACATAGGTTTTCTGAATATTTACACATGGCATATACTATACTTCATTCTTCAGTGATAGTATGGAGGTTAGCAATAAAGCCCAGGCTATGTAATGCTGTAGAGAATATAAAACACTAGTCAAATGTCACACATAGAAATACTCTCTGCTAAGTTCTGTGAAAGAAAAATATAGTAACCTATACAAATATCTACCAGAGAGAGTTTCAGCCTAAATAATAGATGAAGGCTTCTTTGAGCAAAAGAATGCTTACAATGATCAGAATCACATAAGAGGATTTCTCAGGTCATTGACAAAAATAAGACAGGTAAAGAGAAAGTTTTAGAAGTGGGTATGGGAGAAATATGTTTGTTTTAAAGACTTCAATATAGCACAATCCCAAGAGGCAAGGGAGATTGCTATAAAATGTGTATAGGAAAGATTGGAGCTCTTTCGAGTCTTGGCTCCAAGATGACCAAAAAAAAAGAAGAAACAATGGATGTGCCAAAAAGGACCATGGCCATGTGCTGCCAATTCGCTGCATGAACTGCACCCGGTGCCTGCCCAAGGACAAGGCCACTAAGAAGTTCGTCATCTGGAATATTGTAGTAGCCGCTGCTGTCAGGGACATATCTGAGGCAAGTGTCTTTGACGCTTATGTGCTTCCCAAACTCTATGTCAAGCTTCATTATTGTGTGAGTTGTGCTATTCATAGCAAGTTCGTCAGGAATCAGTCTCATGAAGCCCACAAGGACAAAACACCCCCTGCCATGATTTAGACCTGCTGGTGCTGCACCACGACCTCCACCAAAGCCCATGTAAAGTGGTGGCTACATAAACATAGAAGGAAAAAACACCTTGGAAAAATAAAATGGGGCTTATACTTTAAAAAAAAAAAAAAGAAAGACTGGAAAGAGGGCTCAGAAGTTCAAAGGATGTGCTGATCTTACAGAGCACCTGGGTTCAGTTCCTAGTACCTAAATGGTAGCCCACAACTACTTGTTATTCTAGTTCTAGGGAATCCAGTGACCTATTCTGTCACCAATGGTTAATAGGCACACATGTAGTACACATACATACATGCAGCATACTCACTCAAAATTAAAAAAAAAAAATCAAAAGCCCAGCATGAAGGAGGGGAAATGAGCAAAGTCCCACTTCTAGTCAATAATCTATTTGTAATTGATAGATGCTGGGAGAAGGGAAGTCAGTTTTCTTCAATGAAGTGGCACTGAGTATGTCAAACACCATGCTCGGAAGAAGTTGGCCAATACATATTCAATTCCATGTTTTATAGTTTTATGTGTGTGTGTGTTTCAAAAGAGAGAATGAAAAAATATGAATTTGGTTGGGAATGGAGGTGGGAGGACCTTGAAAGAATTGACAGAAGGGAAAGAATATTACCAAAATATAATGTATAAAATTCTTAAAGAATAAAAAATTAAAAAGACACACCTAGAAGAATATACCTCATTGTGGAGAGAAATAAACAAATTTGGAAGATGCTTTAAAGAAAAATCCAAATATAAGATATATTAACTGGAGAGAAATACAAGAGGTAGTACTTAAAACACTACCTAGGAAACTAGTTTGAATATCTGAATGAGAGATGGTGCTATTCACTGAAAATGAAAACCCTGGAGAAATGATCTACATTTAGAGAAAAAAGTGAAAAGTATCAATATTTGATATACTAAACTAGAGAATGTTGAAAATATCCAAAGGTCAACAAAATGGAGGGAATTGAATAATTGAATGTGAAGTTCAGAACAGATATCAGATCGAATATTAAATCTACTTGTAGGTCAGTAGGATATACATATTTTATCTAAGGAAAAGCACAGGAAAAGCTTGACAGAAACAGAAGCATTCACAGGCCCAGGCTTTGAATAATCCAGTATGGTAGATAATTTGAGTGGAGCACACAAAGCAACAGAGATAGAGTGATCATAGAGCTGAGAAAGAAAATCAGCCTTATTTCAAACAGGGAATGCACCCACTCTACAGATTTTGTGCTTCTCATAAGTATAGAAAGAAAATTGCTTAAAATTTGCACTGGGTTTAGGAATAGAAGTTTGAAGATAACTTTGACAAGAACTACCATGGAGCAAAGATGCAAGCAGGCACTATAGGGCTGAGTGAAATATAGAAAAACTGAAGGCTGAAGAAGTCAAGGGCCACATGGGAATAATTGTGAGGAAATTTAAGTTCTCATGAATGAATTGCTAGGTAGGCATAGCCAGGACTAGAAAGTTGATATTGGTGGTAGTGATCCTTTTTTGTTTGTTTAGTTGATTTTGGTGGCAAAACATGTTAGGATTTTGTGCATAATTTCACATGGTTCATAAGGGATTTCTACAGATATAGCTGGGAACATGGGAATGTGGCAGAAGGCAGTGGAAAATAGCAGGAAACTTTTAATGATCTTTCTTTGTAGAAAAGAGCTTTATTGTGAAATGAATATGGTTATGGTTAACAGAAATGTTATGATTATAATAGCAGAGAAGACAAGAAGAAAAATAAAGAAAAAAGAAGAAAGAGAAATGAGGAGCTTTTAAGAGAAGACAAAGGAAGAGAAGGAGAGCAAGATGCACATGGGAACCTTGCTATAAATGGAGCTTGACATCAGAGCTCAGAAGGCCTGTCTCAGTGGCCAGCTCTAAACTCTAACAACGGAGATTTGAATGTTGAGCTGGCACTCATTCAGTAAGGAAGAATGTAGAAGGAAAAACTAATTTAAGAAGATAGATGACATTACTGAAGAAAATATATGCATGAATATTTCTCCAAATATATTTCTTAAAATATGTCTGAATATATACATGGAGAAGATCTAGAAAATACCTCAGAAATATCATTACTTAAGAAAGTATAGAAAACAGGGCAGTGATGGCGTACACCTTTAATGCCAGCACTTAGGAGCCAGAGGCAGGCAGATTTCTGTTAGCTTGAGGCCAGTCTGATTTACATAGTGAGTTCCAGGACAAATAAAATTACACAGTGATACACTGAAGAAAAGAAAACCCATAGAAGATAAAAATTGCTAACAAGGTTCTAAATAGTAATAGAAGAAACAACAGACTATAGTTCTAGAGAGGCCATTAGAAATGTTCTTAAAAGGGACAGAGAGGCACCAGCAAATCAAATAAGCTAATACTTAAAATAGAGTAAGGAGGAACTGTATCATCACAGACAGACAGACTCTGAACCATTTCCAGAGCAAACTCAGAGGTAAGGGAACCTCAGCTCTGGGGTTATCTAATGGAAAATTACTCTACAGGGGCAAGGATCATGCCCAGGGACCACATCTCAGACTCCAAGCTAGCTGACTGTCACTAGGCTAAAACTGGAAGAGTCCTTCCCCAGCTATTCCTAGCAGAAGGGGCCTCCTTCTGCCTGGCCTCCAGGGTAAACTGCTTCATCATAGACACATAGATGGACAGATGGATTTGAAACTGAGACCATGTCCAGAGCAAAGTCAGAGACTGTGCAGACCCTGTGTTTAAAGCAGACAGGAGAAAAATAAGCCCTCTAACCACAACTGACGAAGAGTTGACTAAGTGTGAACAACTGAAGCAATGGGCAGATGCAAGTGCAAGAATACATATAACAACATAAAGAACAACAAGACGACATCAGAAGAAACTGATAGTTCTATAAATATAAGACCTGAACAGAGCAATGAAGAGGAAACAGAAGGAAACAACCTCAAAAACACCTTTATGAAGATTATAGATATAAAAACATTCCCTTAAAGAGATAGAAGAAAGTACAAACAAAAGAATTGGAAGAGATGAACAAATCCTTGAAGGAAAACAAAGAAAATCAAAAAAGAAAGAAAGAAAGAAAGAAAACCAACAAATGAAAGAAACATTCCAGTGACTAAAAATTGAAATAGAAGCAATAAAAAAGACACAAAGACAGACAAAGGAAGAAATAGAAATTCTGGAGACAAGAGTTGGAACTACAGATATAAGCATGAACAACAGAATCCAAGAGATAGAAGAGAGAATCTCAAGAGTGGAAGACTCAATAGTGGAAATAGATACATCAGTCAAATAAAACTCTAAAACCCAAAATGCCATAACACAAAATGTTCAGGAAATCTGGGACACAATGAAAAGACCTAACCTTAGAATAATAGGAATAGAAGAAGGAGAAGAATTCCAGTTCAAAGGCATAGATAATGTATTCAACAAAATCATAGAAGAAAGCTTTCCCAACCTAAAGAAAGAAATGCCTATAAAGTTACAAGAAGCTTACAGAACACCAAATTAATTGGACCCCAAAAAAATGTCTGCCCATCAAATAATAATTACGGTACCAAATATATGGAACAAAGAAAAATTTTAAGAGCTACAAAATAAAAGGGCCAACTTTCCTATAAAGGCAGACTCATCAGAATAACTCCTGATTATTCAATGGAAACAATGAAAGCAAGAATGTCCTGTTCAGAAGTTATACAGACACTGAAAGAGCATGGATGCCAACCCAGACTACTATACCCAGCAAAACTATCAATCACAATAGAGAGTAAAGAAGATATTTCATGACAAAATCAAATTTAAACAATACATATCTACAAATACGGCCCTTCAAAAGGCATTAGAGGGAAAATTTCAAACTAAGAATCCCAGATATACCCATGAAACTAAATAATTCCACAGAATATTCTAAACAATCAATAATTCCACAGAAGAAAAGCCCAGAGAAAGGAAATACATACAGGCCACCACCAAAAATAACAGGAAATATCACTCAGTGGTCACTAGTATCCACTAGTATCAATGGACTCAATATACCTATAAAAAGATACACCCTAACATGAAGTACACAAAATCGGAAACCATCCTCTGATGCATACAAGAAACACACCTCAACCCCAAAGACAGACACAGGTTCAGAGTAAAGGGTTGGGAAAAATTTTTCCAATCAAATGGCCCTAAGAACAAGCTTGTGTTGCCATCCTAATATCTAACAAAGTAGACTTCAAACTGAAATCAATGAAAAGAGACCAGGATGGACATTACTTATTCATTTCAGGAAAAATTGATCAAGATGAGATCTCAATCCTGAATATTTATGCCTCTAATATAAGGAAACCTATGTATGTAAAAGAAACAATACTAAAGCTCAAACCTCACATCAATTCTCACACCCTAATAGTAGGAGACTTCAATACCCCACTGTCACCCTTGGATAGGTCAACCAGACAGATACTCAACAGAGAAATAAGGGGTCTAACAGAGATTCTAGTGCAAATGGTCTTAATAGATATTTACAGAAGCTTCCAACCAAACACAAAGGAATATATATATTTCTCAACACCACATGGAACGTTCTCTAAAATTGACCACATAATCGGTCATAAAGAAAATATCAACAAATACAAAATATGGAAATAATCCCTTGTATCATGTCAGAGCACCATGGTCTAAAGTTAGATTTCAGCAACATCAAAAATCACAGAAAGCCTACCAACTTATGGAAACTAAACATCACTCAACTGAACCAAATCTGTGTCAAGGAAGAAATTAAGAAAGAAACCAAAGACTTCCTAGTGTTTAACAAAAAATGAATCTATACCATGCGCAAACATATGAGACACAATGAAAGGAGTCTTAGGAGGAAAATTCATAGCACTAGATGCCTATATGAAAAGCCTAGAGAAATCCCACACTAGAGAACTAACAGCAGAGCTGAAAACCTTAGAACAGTTAGAAACAAACTCACCGAGAAGGAGTAGATGGCAGGAAATAATCAAACTTAGAGCTGAAATCAATGCAATTGAAACAAAAAGAACAATACAAAGAATCAGTGAATCAAAGAGTTGGTTCTTTGAGAAAGTCAACAAGATAGATAAAACTTTATGCAAACTAACCAAAAAGCTGAGAGAGAGAGTATCAAAATCAACAAAATCAGAAATGAAAAGGGGGACATAACAACAGACCTCCAGGAAATCCACAGAATTATCAGATCATACTTTAAAATCTATACTCCACAAAAATGGGGAACCTATAAGAAATGGACAACTTTCTCAACAAGTACCATTTACCAAACTTAAATGAAGATTAGATTAAATACTTAAACAGACCTATAACTCCAAAGGAAATTGAAGCTGTCATTAAAAGTCTCCCAAGTAAAAAATGCCCAGGTCCACATTGTTTCAGTGCCGAATTCAAAGAAGAACTAATACCAATACTCCTCAAACTGTTTCATAGAGTAGAAACTGAAGGAATATTGCAGAACTCTTTTTATGAGGCCACAATTATCCTAATACCCAAGCAACTCAAAGATGCAACAAAGAAAGAGAATTATAGACCAATTACCCTCATGAACATTAATTCAAAAATTCTCAACAAAATCCTGGCAAACCGTATACAATGACATATAGAAAATATCATCCACCTTGACCAAGTAAGCTTCATCCCAGAAATGCATGGATGGCTCAACATATGGAAAACTGTAACTGTCATCCATCATATAAACAAACTGAAGGAAAAAAAAACCATATGATTGTATCCTTAGATGTTGAAATTGCCTTTGAAAAATCCAACACTCCTTTATGTTAAAGATGCTGGACAGATCAGGAATACAGGAACAATATCTAAATATAATAAAGGTGATTTACAAGAAGCCAATAGCCAACATCAAACTAAATGGAGAAATACTCAAAGCAATCCCACTAAAATCAGGAACTAGACAAGACTATCCCCCCTCTCCTTATCTATCCAATAAAGTTCTCAAAGATTTAGTTAAAGAAATAAGAGAACACAAGGAGATAAAATGGATACAAATTGGAAAAGAAGAAGAGAAACTATCTCTATTTGCAGATTACATGATTATATACATAAGAGAACCACAAAATTATACCAAGGAACTTCTACAGCTGATAAACACCTTCAGCAAAGTAGCGGAATACAAGATTATCTCAAAGAAATCAAGAGCCCTTTTATACACTAAAGATAAAATGGCTGAAAAAGAAATAAGGAAAGCATCAGCCTTTATAATAGCTGCAAATAGCATTAAATACCTTGCAGTAACTATAACCAAGGAATTAACAGATCTATTTGATAAAATTTTAAATTACTGAAGAAAAAAATTGAAGAGGATATCAGATAATGGAAAGCTCTCCCATGTTCCTGGATAGGTAGGATAAACATAGTAAAAATGGCAATCCTACCAAAAGCAATCTACATGTAATTCCCATCAAAATCCTAACACAAATTTTTACAGACAAGGAAAGATCAATACTCAATTTCATTTGAAATAACAGGAAAGACTGGATTGCCAAAACAATTTTGATCAACAAAAGAACCTCAGGAGGCATCATCATCCCCGACTTCAAATTATACTATAGAAGTACAGCAATAAAAACAGCCTGGTACTGGTATAAAAACAGGCTTGTGGATCAATGGAATTGAATTGAAGATCCCAACATTAACCCAGAAACCTATGAACACCTGATCAAAGAGGTCGAAAATATTCAATGGAAAAAAAGAGAGTATCTTTAACAAATGGTGTTGACATAGCTGGATGGTAGTTTATAGAAAAATGCAAATAGATCTAAGCCTGTCATGCTGCACAAAACTCAAATTCAAGTGGATCAAAGACCTCAACATAAACCTAGCCACACTGAACTTGATAGAAAAGAAAGTGGGAAATACTCTCAAACGAATTAGTACAGGTGACCACTTCCTAAATATAACACCAGTGGCACAGACACTAAGACCAACAATCAATAAGTGAAACCTCCTGAAACTGAGAAGCTTCTGTAAAGTGAACGACACAGTCAATAAGACAAAACGACAGCCTACAGAATGAGAAAAGATTTTAACCAACCCTACAAGTGACAGAGGACTGATCTCTAAAATATATAGAGAACTCAAGAAACTAGAGCCCAAAGCCTTAAATAACCCAATGAAAAAATGGAGTTCAGAACTAAAAAGGGAGTTCTCAGCAGAAGAATTACAAATGGCTCAAAGGCACTTGAAAAAATGCTCAACATCTTTAGCCATCAAAGAAATACAAATTAGCTCGAATAACTTTAAGATACCAACTTATACCTGTCAGAATGGCTAAGATTAAAGACATAGATGACAGCATATGCTGGAGAGGTTGTGGAACAAGAGGAACACTCCTCCATTGTTGGTGGGAGTGTAAACTTGTTCAGCCACTCTGGAATGCAGTATAGAGGTTTCTCAGAAAACTGGGAATCAATCTCCCCAAGGATCCAGCAATACCACTATTAAGCATGTACTTGAAAGATGCACATTCGCACTCCAAAGGCCTCAGCTCAACTATGTTCATAGCAGCATTATTCGTAATAGCAAGAACCTGGAAACAACCTAGATGCCCTTCAACTGAAGAATGGATTAAAAAACTGTGGTACATCTACACAATGGAGTACTGCTCAGCAGTAAGAAAAAATGATATCCTAAAATTCACAGGCAAATGGATGGATTTGAAGAATATCTTCCTGAGTGAGGTATCAGAAACCCAGAAAAAGAAGTAAGGGATTTACTCACTCATTAGTGGACTTTAAATAAAATGCAAAACTCACCCAAGCTGCAAAACACAATCACTGAAGAGCTTGGGATCTGAAGCACCTTGGACTGACACCTTGGAGCACATTCCCATCTGGAATATCTGACCATCTGACCCAGTCTTGATGTTGGGATGATGAAACTGGACTTGCCTACAGTGGATGCTGAACTAAGCCACCTTGAGACCTTTGTCCCTTCTGCCTTTGTTGAGGAGGAGATAAGAAGATGGGGAGAAGAGAGAGTGACTGGGAGGGCAGGAGGGAGAAGGGAGGTTTTACAAGGGGATACAAAGAAACAATATGAAACTTAATTCAAAAGTAAATAAAAAAATCTAAAAAAAATAGAGTAAAGACAAAGACATATCCATTGGTTTAAACCAATGTTTATAAAGGCTTTGGATATAATTTATTTCCTGGACTAATGGAATGGAATCCAGATTAAAATGGGTTAAAATAAATGTGGTAGGTATGACACAGATGAGAAAATGTGAGCAGCCATTTCACAAAACATTAAAAGGATAAGTGAAACTGAAAAGAAATAGTATGCTAAATAGAGATGTGGTACATAAGTTAGAATATAATTAATTTAAGTGTTGATTAGAAGGAAGAACAAAGAAATAAGTATTCCCTAACAATGGGAAGTACAGCGAGATATTGGCAGTAATAGGTTAAATATGGGTAGATACTTTCCTTGGTAACAACAGGGAACAAGAGAAAATGGTAAAAGAAGAAAAGGCACTTGTGTTATGAGGATAGAACACTGAGTGAGTTATAGCACATTAGGCTTTCATTTTCTTTTTTGACATTTTTATTAATTTTTTCATTTTTTTATATGTCAACCAGTTTCCCTCACTCCTTTCCTCTCATGCCCATTCTCTGCCTCCTTTCTATCCTAACCCTAACCCTCCCCATCCATTCATGCTCTTACTTCATCCAGAAAGAATCATGCCTCCCATGGGATTCAACAAAGCATGGTATATCAAGTTGAGGGAGAACTAAATTTCCTCCTCCTGCCTCACGGTTAAGCTAGGCAACCCAGAAGGAATGGGTTCGCCCTTCCAGCTTTAAATTCCAGAGACAGCTCCTGATCATACTGCTAGGAGATCCACAAACAGACCAAGCTACACAACTGTCATACACATGCAGAGGGCCTAGCTTGATCCTATGCAAGTTTCCTAGCTATTGGTCCAGAGCTGGTGAGTTCCCAGGTGCTCAGGTCAGCTGTTTCTGTGAGTTCTTCTGTCATGACCTTGACTCCCCTGACTCCTACTATCCTTCCTCTCTCTCTTCATTAGGACTCCTAAAGCTAGGGCAGTACTTGGCTATGGATCTCTGCATCTGCTTCCATCAGTTTCTGAATGAAGGTTCTCTGGTGATAATTAGGGTAGTCACCAGTCTGATTATAGGAGATGGCCAGTTCAGGCACTTCTCCACTATTTCTAGGAGTCTTAGCTGGGGTCATTTTCGTGGATTTCTGAGTTTAAGCACCAGATCTCTTCTTAACACCAAAATGGCCCCCATCAAGGTATCTCTTTCAGTATCTTCCCCCTGGGTCCTGCCCTCATCCCACCTAACTATATCCCTCACATTCCCATTCTTCCCCCTCAGTTGACCCAGTATATCTCTTCTATTTCTCCTTCCCAGTGAAATACATGCATCTATCTTTGGGAATCCTGTTATCTAACTTCTCTGGGTGCTGTGGATTGTAGCCTGGTTATCTTTTACTTTATAACTAACATCCACTTATTAGTGAGTACATATTTTGTTTGTCTTTCTGGGATAAGGCTACCTCACTCAGGATGATTTTTTCTTTTTCCATCCATTTGCCTGCAAATTTTATGTTGTCATTTTTTTTTTTATTGCTGAGTAGTATTCCATTGTGTAAATGTACCACATTTTTTTCTTCATCCGTTCTTCAATTGAAGAGTATCTAGTTTGTTTCCATGTTCTGGCTATTATGAATAACACTGCTATAAGCATAGTTGAGCAAATGTTCTTTTGGTATAATTGAGCATCCTTTGAGTATATGTGCAATACTGCTATAGCTGTGTCTTGATGTGGATCAATTTCCAATTTTTTGAGAAACTGTCATACTGATTTCCAAAGTGGCTGTACAAGTTTACACTCCAATCAGCAGTGCAGGAGTATTCCTCTTACTACACATCCTTTCCAACATAATGTTTTTGATCTTAGACATTCTGACAGGTTTAAGATGGTATTTCAGAGTCATTTTTTATTTGAGTTTCCCTAATGGCTAACAATGTTGAATAATTCTTTAAGTGTATCTCAACCATTTGGGATTCTTCTGTTGAGAATTCTCTGTTTAAATATGTACCCCATTTTAAATTGAATTATTTGATATTTTGATGTCTAGTTTCTTGAGTTCTTTATACATTTTGGTGCTTGCATGACTGGACATTGATTGACATGTAGAAAAATACAATAGATCCATATATATTTCTCTGTATGAAGCTCAAGTCCAAGTGAAAAGTCCTCAACATAAATCCAGTTACACTGAAGCTGATAGAATAGAAAATGAGAAGTAGCACAGGAGATTACTTCCTGAGTATAACACCAGTTACCCAGACACTGAAATGGATAATCAATACATGGGACCTTCTGAAAATGAGAAGTTTCTTTAAGGCAAAAGACACTGTCAGTAAGACAAAACAACAGCCTACAGAATGGAAAAAGATCTTCACCAACCCCACATCTGACAGAGGGTTGATCTCATTTTTCTTATTAAGAAATAAGATCACTTCCTAAGAAAGAATTTAGTGAGATGCTGGGGATATGACTCAATGAGTAAAGTGCTTGCTGCTCAAGGGTAAAACCCTGAGTGTAGATCCCCATAACTAATTTAGAAGGCTGGTCTTGTACCTGCAATCCCAGCACTGGAAGTCAGAGCCTGGTAGATCCTAAAGTTTTGCTGGTCAGCCACTTCAGTCAATCAGTGAGCTCTGGGTTCGGAGATCTGGGACCTTGTCACATAACTTCAAATAGAGAGTGACAAAAGAAGATAATCAACACTAACTTCTGGTCTCCACTGGCACACATATAATACATGCACCTGTACCCACACACATGCATATAACAGAGAGAGAGAAAGAGAGAGAGAGAGAGAGAGAGAGAGAGAGAGAGAGAGAGAGAGAGAAATGACACCCTGGACTGACTCCTTGGATCCCACTCCCCCTAGAGGAACACCTGACTCACTCTTGAGGGAGGGGGGACAAAACTGGATCTGCCAGGAGTGGAGGCTGAACTAAGCAATATTGGGACAGTAGGACCATGGGAATGTCTGCTGCCTGCCCAGGAAAGGGATGGGGATTTGTGGCGTAGAAAGAATGTCCTGATGTGGCGGGAGGGGGAAGGGACCTTGAATAAGGATATACAAGGATAGAAAGTGTGAGTTCTTTGTTCATAATAATAATAAAGAAAAAAAAGAAATGTAGATGATGATTACAATAAAGGCAAACAAATATTTCCCCATCTTCAAGTGAGTAGTAGGTAGCTTTACTATTGAAATCTATTCACTAAAGTTTTGCAGGGCTAAGATAGTAAATTAAAATAAAAACAAATTGAGAAACATGATAATGTCAGTGTTTGGGGAACATCAACAATTGAAATCATTGAAGAGCAAAAGATGGCATGGCGACTAGCATTTTACTTCCTGAGAGTGGACTCATCAAATCATTTTCGTCTCCTCTAAGGTAGCCAGTAGTTAATTCTGATCCAAAGGGATGGACAGAGCAGAAGGAACAGCACTCCTTGTTATGGCCCTGTTTCCATAATCTTCTCATATGTACTCTTTTCTTTCTTTATTGGATAGCTGAATATAGTGAACTCTATCAGTTTATAGGAAGATGGAGCCACAACATGGAAGGAGCCTGTGTTTCAGAGCCCAGTATCTAAAGAAGAGACTCCTAGGAGAAACATCTGAGCAAGAATTCACAGTTTTTTTCTTCTTATATTAGTGACCTATTAACTTGCACTATGTTAAGCTGCTAAAATTTGGGGATGATTTTTTACAAGAGTTTCCCTGTCTTTGTAAATACGTCTTTTCCCTAATAGTAGTGAGTAAACCTATGCAGATTCTGAGAACTAATAAGTGCTTCCTTCCTCTGTACTGAATAGTTCAAAGTCATCAATGTCCCAGAGGCCATTACAAATGAAAGGAGTAATGAAGAAACAATTGAATTTGTGAACAATTACTTCCATTAAATAATGAGTACATAACTAATTAGGATCCCTGCTGAAAGGCAAGGGATCTTAAAACCTTCAATAGCATGTTTGGTAATTCACAAATCTAAGTGGATCCCTATTCCAAAGGAAACAAACACTAGGGTAAGTGCACTTATACATGAGAACATTAGGTTCCACCTAGACAGAATTTCTGAGAAGACTGGGTCTATGTAACCATAAAACATCCCTGTATAAAATCAAAAGAGAATAGACCCTTTTTCCAGTTTCAATGTCACTTTGTTCTGGAGGCTTACCCCTTCACTTGCAAAAAAAAAGTTACTATTTCAAAAATAGGGTATTGAATCCTCTGGTTCTAGAATATTCCATCAAATGAACCGATTGTATTGATGGTCACAAATACTTGCAATAAGGGTAAAAACAAGAAGATGGGAACTGATCTGTACAAGGAGGAACCATGTGCAGTCTATAACCTAACATTCTTCGTCATAGCTTACCTATTCCACAGATATCTTCTTTGTGGAAGTGAGATATCCTGCATCTAGATAGTCAATATCAGGATAGATACCAATGAAGTAGTAAAGAAAGCATATATCCTCTGCTTCTTTCTGCAGTATTGACCACTGTGTGTTTACTTTAGAGCCAGAGGTAAGACTGCGAAGATGACAAGAAGTGATACAACTTCCTGTGACTTATACATTTCCCTACTCAAATAGTCCTCCCTTTCTGTCCTCCTCATTTCTGCCAACTGAATATTCACCCAAGCCTCACAATATCAGGAGAGCTGACATAAAGTAAGGGGCTGAAGCTGAGAAGTCTGTTAAATAATGGAGGTATCTCAGGTTAGGGATTACCATAGATGTTAGGTGAAACCCTCTTTTGCCATTTGCTAGTTCTCCTTTTTTGGTACAATTCACGTGACTTTCCTTAAAGATGGGAACAAATACCAGTCTCCTGGGATCACTATTATTTAAATTAAATTCTCTGAAAAATAATAGATAATCTAAAAGAGGAAAACTTGTTCAATTAGTTTAGGCATTATATTTAAGTTCTCTGAAAAACAGAGAACAATGTGACTGAGATGGAGGCTAGACTTGAAGGAATGCCGAAGTGCACTAACCCAGGACCTCCATCTAGCTCTATGTTATCCTCATCCTGGTGACTTGGAACATACTTTTACATGTCTTCTTAAAGGTCATCACATAACTCATTTTTTTTTGTTTAAGTCTTGTCCCCAAAGTGACTTCTTCAGAGAAATTTTTGAACCTGTCTCTTTATATTAGTGTGATAGATTAAATAAAAATGCCCCCCAAAAGGCTCTCATGTTTGAATACTTGGCCCACAATTGGTGGAACTGTTTGGGAATGTTTAAGAAAGGTGGCCATATTGTAGGGCATGTGCCACTGGGTGACCTTTGAAAAAATCCCACAGGCCAAGGAAGCAAGTGGGCTAACTGCAGGTCTTCACCTTTCATTCTTCTCCTCAGAAATTCAGTCTGCTGGTCTCATCTCCAGCTCTGTAAGCAGTCTACCACCAGTTGGCCTCTTCTCACTCTCTGGCCCAACTTCCAGAAAATAATTTCAATAGCATTTTTGGAGATTCCTTGTCTCATGATGTCATGACATGGCTTTTCTTTTTTTAGGTATCAAATAAGTTTGTTTTTTAAAGTTACAAAGCCAGTGAAACCTTGATATTAATCATAGTATTTCTTTTTTTTCTTCATATATATATATATATATATATACATTATTTAGTAATTTTACATCATGTACTCCATCAAACTCAGTTATCAGACCTCTCCGATTTATACTTACTCTAATGATCTCCCCATTTATAAAAATGCCCATTCATGCTGCTCATTTGCTTACTGGCGCATAATTAAACTCCCTGTGGCCAGACATTAAAGAAAACAAGTCTTTCCTCACCCACATCCCTGCCAGAGGCCATCAATGCAGAAGTGAGGCACTGTGTCATTTAGCTATGTTCTAGCCTTGTGTGCTTGGTACAATGACATCTCTCTCTTTTTATTTTTTTTAAGTCCACTAATGAGTGAGTACATCCCCTACTTCTCTTTCTGGGATTATGATACCTTGCTCAGGAGGATATTCTCCAAATCCATCCATTTGCCTGCAAATTTTAGGATATCATTTTTTCTTACTGCTGAGTAGTACTCCATTGTGTAGATGTACCACAGTTTGTTAATCCATTCTTCAGTCTAGGGACATCTAGGTTGCTTCCAAGTTCTTGCTACTACGAATAATGCTGCTAATGACATAACTTTTCTCCCATGTTTTTAAATTTTATTTTTATGTTTATTTATTTATTTGTTTGTTTGTTTGTTTTTACCCAACAGGTCCTCTGAGTCTCTGTGTCTATCTGTTTCTAGTATTTTGGGGGGGCTCTTTTACTTCTGTTCATTTATTGTGTTCTCTTCTTATTTGTTTTTTATTTTTGTTGTTTTTTATCTTATTCAAACCCATGATTCTGGTTTGCTTACTAATAAGAGACACAAAGGGTTTGAATTGGAAAAACATAGCAGGGCCCAAAGCTCAGGCAACCCCAACTGATGGGAAGCGAGATGGGGAGAAACTGGGAAGAATAAACCAAGAGGGGATTGTAATTAAGATGTACTGTTTGAATATTTTTTTTCAGTAAAATAAAAGAGTAGCAAGAGCCCTTGGTATTCCTAGTGTATTCTCTGCTTCCTGCTTGAGATTTTACTATGTGGTCTCTCAGATGTTCCTGCTTTCATGCCTTTGCTTGGGCCTCATGTTCTCCAAAGTTCTGGAGCCATTTATCTAATTAAATACTTTCTTTTACAAGGTGTCCTGGTCATGATATTTTGTTACATCAAGAGAAAAGAAACTAATACAAATAGTATTACCTAGTTATCACTCTCTGTCCCATAACCCTGTTCTAATTTGTTTTATAAAAAAATTTAATAACACAAAAGTTATCTGTTTGCTTGTTTATTACTCCCTACTTGAATTTCAGCTCCAACAAGGAAGTAACCCCCTAGATCTCCATAGTATTGACAGTATGTGGCATATAGTATGTGAACAATGAAGTTTTAAATCAATGAATAAAAATGGAAATGTGCCATGTTGGATGAAAAAAATTTAGTAAAAGTATTATGAAAACAGGTATTATTCATAAAACTTTTTCAAAATAAGGATGTATATAAAACTAATTTTCTCAAAGTGAACCATGATTGAGCCTTCCATTCATAAAAAAGAAAAAAAAACAGAGAAAAACAAATACTTGCTGTTTTACTAACTGGCATTCCTGATGTGGTCAGATCTCAAAGGTTGTTACACTGGGGTGTGAAAGAACTATAGAGCTTTACACACATGCAAACATGTCTTCAGATGAAATTCACATATTTTCTTGGACACTAGAAGCAAAGAGTATATATAACCTGATTTGACAGTTGAGTTACATACTGTGTTATGTGAATTATTTATAGGAATATAGGAATCATTGTCTGGTCACCTCAAATAGGATACCAACAACATGGGAAAGAAATGATTCCACCTAAGTCTTGTTTGGCGAATCAGTGAGTTTATTAAGGTGTGTTGATGAAGAGTTGCTTACAGAGCACAAGCACAGATGACTCAGAGGCAGCTGCATCACCAGAAATCCCTGGTCAGCAAAGGTGATGAATCATGAAAACTGCATCACTAGAATTCTTGTAATTTGCAGACAGCTGAGCTGGTTAGAGAGCCTTTCTTCCCTAGCTATTGTCACTACTTACATAACCTACATAACCATGGGAAAGGGCCTCCTGGAGCTTGTTAAGCTTTAGGACCTTCCGTCCAGTAGGTTTTGTATGTCTTACATAGCATAATCTTCCTTTCTCTTTAAATAGTGCAACTGGTCTGGCTGAAATAAAATTAGTCAAAAGAGACACTTATGTTTCTCAATCTGATTGTCAGACAATTGAAACAATGAAACAACCACAAAGAAATGGAATTTATTCAAAAATAGCATGCTGGGAATATATAATAACTCTTGCCAGAGGAGAAACTTGTGTCTGGAAAGATGTTTCTAACAATTCTAACTTGTCCTTATAGGACAAGGCTTAAGACCCAGTCCTGGTCCTACCACTCCCCCAACACAATGTTGAGTCAATAGTTGGTAGAACTATACCTTGTTTGGGACTGCTTAGATATACAAATAATTGATCTTTTTAAATTTCATCCTGTTTTCACATCCTGAAAACAATTTTGGGGGTGAATCACTTGTCCCCTTTCCCAATGTGGCTGTGTTGAATACATTTCCTTTTTCTTCTTTCCACTATTGATTTCACTCCTTCAATTGGCAAAGGAAGAATAGGTGGTCAATGCTGATTTTGAGCACAGCCTGTGAAACCCAAGTTGGATAACAGGAAGGGATGTTTCTATATGGAGGACATGGCTATATGACAAATGTAAACACTGGACTGGTCTCAATGAAAGGTAGGTTGTAATGGAGCTAATCAGACCCAATAAAAGAAGTGATAACTATAAAGAAGAACTTGGAACCAATCTCAGAGGGCAGAAGGAGAAAGTAACATGAGCTTCTCTGGGACATGAATATTTTTAGGATAGAGATCAAGAATGAAGAAATATCTTGAATAAGACTAAAAGACTGCTGGTTCTTAGAACTCTGTGTCACTTTAGATTCCAAGTTTTGGAGGAGGGAGTCAGAGCCTCCTTCTTATCCTAGAACTGACAGTCAGTATCCTATAGGAATGGAGCTTGCAAAGCAGTAACAAATATGTCTTATGGAAGCATCAATGACACATCTCTTAAGAGCTTTTAAGACCAGCAGGATCATGGGAAGATTAAGATGTACAGAAACTGACCAACACTGAGGTGAGAGACAGAGCTATAGTTGGGGTAGTAACACCAACTGCAAGGCTTGTGTGTCCTGAGACCGTTTTTGTTGTTTTGGAGGTTTGGGGTTTGGTTTTGGTTGGTTGTTTGTCTGACAGCCATAGCAATCAAAGGATAAGCCTGATAAATGGGCAACAGAAAGGTGGCCCGGAGGACACCTTAAGCACCTGAAAAGGGGAAATTTGCAAGATACTGAAGTTGTTGCATAAGCAGATGGAATCTGGAAGAAAAAAAAGAATTCAACAGTGAAAGTAATAGAATCACATTTATCCTTACAAGTTGGTTAAAAAAAAAAAAAAGGGAACATTCGAGTGGATTTATAACCACCAACAAGACTAAGCTTCTTTGATTGCTGCATTGACAGACTGGAAACCATGATTAACAAGTTCTCCTACTCCCATGGTGCTGATCCTAGAGGTTCAAATTCATTTGGAAAAGGTCTTAGAGCACATACAACATTATCTGCCCTAAGAAAAAGAATCAACACATTCTAATGAGAGTTTAAAAAATTAAGGCAGTTTCAACTTTTGAGGCAAATGCAGACATTTAATTCTCTATTAGGTGCAGCTCAATTTTATTAAACTGAAAACAATTTGAAGGAAAAGTCAATAAAATTTGAATTTTTCTTAAATTAATTAGCAGCAATTATTACTTCTCACCAGATACATGGCTCTGTTAATGAATTGTTTTCAGGATGACAGACATTTAACAAGGCTATGCAGGAGCAAAATTAGTAAAGGTGTAAGATACAAGATATCATAAAGAAATATATGTATTGGCCTAACATTTTATCTAATTAGGAAAAAGTATCTATAGGAAAGAACGCCTATCACATCTCCATTACAAAAGCATAGAAAAAAACAACTGAAATTCTAAGCCATGAGGAAGTAAACTGTCTCTATAAAGGACTAATAGCAAATATTTTCAGCTTTATGGTCCATATATACACTGTTGTAAATACTGCCTTCTATTAATGGAACACAAAATCAGTCACACACAAAACAGAACTAAATTAATGTGACTGTATTCCAGCACACCTTTCCTAACTAATGTTGAAATGTGAATATCATACAATATTAATATAACAGCATTATTGCTCTTATTTTGTTTTCAGTTAAATCTATAAAACCCTTAGCTAGGCCTTGAATTATATGTAAACCGATGGCAAGACTGGATAGATGGCTCTGTGTACAAAAGATCTAGAAGCTTGACGTCTAGAGTTCAGAGTCTCTGAACTCACTTAAAAGCCAGGAAGGCATGGCATTGCTTGTGATACCAGAAATGAGGAAGCAGA
Organism: Sigmodon hispidus; assembly: GCA_004025045.1. Classification (NCBI taxonomy): domain Eukaryota; kingdom Metazoa; phylum Chordata; class Mammalia; order Rodentia; family Cricetidae; genus Sigmodon; species Sigmodon hispidus. Next base: position 27,267 of record PVIH01013957.1, on the reverse strand, counting down.
AACAGAGGACCCCCCCTGGGCAAACTGCCTAGCTAGATTGGCCAGAATGTGAAGGCTCTGGGTTTGGCAACAGACCCTATCTCAATAAATAAAGTGGAGAGTGCTCAAGAAAGATACCTGATATCAAGTTGGGGCCTCTACACACATGCATGCACCCCCACATACACAATATGCTGGCACACATATGAACACACACACACACACACATACACACAGTTACACAAATCACAAAAGTAGATAACAAATAAAACTTGGCTAATACAGGCTGCAATTTTTTCATTCATGTTCAAAATAATGACCTGCTGCTGATGTTTTGTGAAGGAAAACTTTCGGACTTTCTCATAGACACACAATGTAGGTAGCTATTTATACCAGTCTGTCTGTTTCCTGTTAATTTTAATCTCAAAGTTTAGTATGTAAACTAACAGGATGATCTGTGGATTCCTTCTAACCATCCTCTCATCTCCCTTTCATCTTCTACCCCAAAGCTCTTGGGGTTACTTTACTTACAATCTGTTTCCTCTTTCCTACAGTGCAGTTACTCCCAATGGTGTCTTTATTGGATGCTCTACATTACACATTAAGGTGCAATCAATAGCATTGATGGAGAGAGCCATTCTGAACCATAGAGAGGAAAGAAATTACACTTTGCTTCAGAAGAGTCAATTTGGCCTGATCAGGCTTTCCTGATAAGAACAGCAGAAAAAGCTTCTAGTTCTTTGTTACTTCTACTTTTCTACTTTGTTGCCTGTAGTGTGAGGACACCATGGATTACTAGGGCAACAATGATGCTATGGAGCAGAAAAGATGACTTTCATGTTCATTTCCCCAGACAACTATAGATACAATTTCAGCACAATGAACTGCTTCCTTTACAATACTAGTAGCTGAAAGAGACAGAGAGAGAGAGAGAGAGAGAGAGAGAGAGAGAGAGAGAGAGAGAGAGAGAGAGAGGGAGAGAGAGAGAACAGAGATGGGGAGAAGGAGGGGGAAGACAGAGACAGAAGGAGGGAGAGAGAACAAATAGGAAGGGAAGGCAAGAGAGGGACAGGGAACTCTGCCTCAACATTCATGACAGCACAAAGCTTTTCCTCAGGTCGAGATCTGAGCTTGACCAGTAAGTCTTGTGTGTCAGGGGCTTTATTTTCATTCCTGAGGACATCTTTCTTAATTTATTTATAAGTATTATATGTTCACTATTGTGGGAGCTTGGAGTCCATCCCTAAAAGAAAACGGACTATGTTTCCCTTCTTTGCATTGTGTACAGCCTTAATGGGTAAAGTGAGTAAACAATTGACAAAACAGAGAAGTCAAATGAGTAATATATTCAAAAGTGACAGGCTGTGTGTATGTGGAATAGAGACTAAAGCAGATCAGAGTGGGAATCTGGAGTTCTGGTGAGTGTTTGTAATTTGAATATGATGGTGAAGTTAGGCTTGAAGAGAAGGCAACATTTGAGCAAAGGCCTCAAGAAGGAGAGGAGTTTGCTATGTTGATATCTCAGTGAAGAGCATTCAGGTAAAAGAAACAAGATGGAAGGGTGATAGGAATGTATATGTTATCCATTGGGTCAATCTTCTAAGAGAGTAGACAAGTTTAACCCGAAGAGTTACCTTTTAAAAACCACTAATACCTCTACCCTTCCTCAAATAAAATAGCAAAAGCAGTTTCTTTGACTACATCGTTTTTGCTCATTATCTAATTCGTTAACACCACAGGAAAGATTTCTGGTTTCAAGTTTAATTGGCTTCCTAAAATGGCCTTTCTTCTCCAGTGATGATAAGTAGCACACAGAAGAAGTTAAGCTCTGGAAATTGGATAATTAGACATTTAAATCCAAGCTGGGAGTGGTGGCACATACCTGTAATCTTAGCACTTGGAAAGTAGAGACAGGAGAATCTGAAGTTTAAGGTCACCAGCTACATAATGAATTTGTGATCACCTTGGGCTATATGAGAATTTGTTTAAAAAATCTTTTTAGACAATTTAATAAAATTTAAATCCTAATTCAACATATTAAAATAAATGTAGCTTTGATCAAGATTGCTTCAATTACCTGAATTGAACAGAGAGAACATAATAATAGCTTAGTTAGAGGAAATTCTATGAAGATTAATCAGTATTCTGCAGAGTGGTTAATATTAAACAGTACAGGCTCAAATACATTTTTTAGTAAGTATCATTTTTATACTTTCTACCTAGATAGAACTTTGCTGGTTTGTACAGACATTCATAAGGAGAATTTCATTACCCTAGTGTGTACTTTGAGATTTGTCCAAATAAATGTATCCCATGTGGAATAAAATATAAATCTAGGTGTCATCCCCACTACTTGTGGACGTCTATATGCCAACAATGATGCTGCTGTCATCCTTAATATCTCTAAAGAAACATTCATGTGAATGTTTTCTTTTTGAAAGCACAATAGTTTACTCTTTACACCAATGTATACACAGGGGAAGAATAACAAAACTGTCTAATTAGTTTATAAAGAAATCTTGGATCCCACTCCCCCTAGAGGAACACCTGACTCAGTCTTGAGGTTGTGGGGAGAAAACTGGATCTGCCAGTAGTGGAGACTGAACTAAGCAATATTGGGACAGTGGGACCTTGGGACCAACTTCCACCTGCCCCGAGGTGGGGGGGGGTGTTGTGGAGAAGAGAGAATGACCTGATATGTTTAGAAGGGGAAAGGACCTTGAATAAGGATATACAGGATAGAAAGTGTGACTTCTTTGTTCGTAATAATAATAATAATAAAACAAAGAGTTAAAAAAATTGATAAAATCATTTCTTCCCTTATCATTTTATAGAACTTTAAAATTTTTTGATCAAAATTCTTTTGTAAAATTTACCCAAAATAAGAATTTGCCTATTTGTCAAAGGACACAGTCAATAACACAAAATGGCGGCCTACAGAATGGAAAAAGATCTTCACTATACTATATATGACAGAGGGATGATCTCTAAAATATATATAAAAAAACTCAAGAAACTAGAGGTCAAAATACCAAATAGTCCAATTTGAAAAAATGGAGTGCAGATCTAAACAAATCATTTTCAACAGAAGAATCTCAAATGGCCAAAAGACACTTAAGGAAGTACTCAACATCCTTATCCATCAGGGAAATGCAAATTAAAACAACTCTGAGATTCCCCTTTACACCTGTCAGAATGGCTAAGATCAAAAACACATGACAGTCTATGCTGGAGAGGTTGTAGAGCAAGGGGAACACTCCTTTATTGCTGGTGTGAATGTAAACTTGTACAACCACTCTGGAAATCAGTATGGTGGTTTCTCAGAAAAATGGGAATCAATCTATCTAATGATTCAGCAGTACCATTATTGAGCATATTCTAAAAAATGCACATTCATACCATAAGGACTTTTGCTAAATATGTTCATAATGGCATTATTTGTAATAGCCAGAACCCGGAAAAAACCTAGATGCCCCTCAAATGAAGAATGGATGAAAAAAATGTGATACATTTGCACAAAGGAGTATTACGCAGCAGTATAAAATGACAATTTGAAACTTTCAGACAAATAGATGAAACTAGAAAAAAACTTCCTGAGTGAGGTAACGCAGACCCAGAAAGACAAACATGGTATATACTCACTCATAAGTGGATATTAGACATAAAACAAAGAATAACCAGGTTATAGCCTACAACCCTAGAGAAGCTAGGTAACAAGGGGGCACTAAGAGAGACATCATGGATCCCTCTGGGTAGGTAAATAGATTTCTTGAGTAAATTGGAAGTATGGGGTGGTGATAGTAGGGAAGTATGAAAAGAACATGAGGGAATGGGATGGTTGAGTTGGGAGAGAGGAAGAGCAATGAAATAGATACATTGATAGAAGGAGCCATTGTGGGGAGAAACCTGGTGCTTAGGAAATAACCAAGAATCTACAAACATGACCCCAACTAAAACTCAAAGCAATAATGGAGAGGGTGCCTGAACTGGACTTCCCCTATAATCAAATTGATGACCACCTTAAATGTCATCATAGAACATTTACGTAGCAACAGATGGAAACAGATACAGAAATCCACAACTAAGCACTGGGCTGAACTCCCAGTTTACTCTAAGAGAGGGAGGAAGGAGAGATTATATAAGCAAAGGGGTCAAGACCATGATGGGTAAACCCACAGAAACAGCTGACCTGAGCTACTAGGAGCTCATTAACTCTGGAATGAGAGCAAGAGAACCTGCATGGGACCAAACTAAGCCCTCTGATAGTGGATGACAGTTGTGTGACTTGGGTAGTTTATGGGGCCTCTAGCAATGGGACCAAGATTTATCCATGGTACATGAGCTGGCTTTTTAGTGCCCATTTCCTGCAGAGGGATGCCTTGCTCAGTGTGAAGGGACTTGGCCCTACCTTAACTTGATATCCCAGATACTTGTTGACTCCCCATGAGAGGCCTTATCTTCTCTGAGGAGTAGAGGAGGGAAGCTGGAGAGTAAGTGGGAGAATGAGAGGGGTGGGGAGAAATGTCATTGGTATGCAAAATTACAAAAATAATCTTTTAAATAAAAAGAATGTGCCTATCTGTAAAGAAAGGATAAGGCTTGAAAATTCTGTACAATAAATGTGATAAAGTCTAATGAGAATCTGTTCTAATATGATGAAAGTTAAAAACCAAAAATAAGACCTATCTACCATGGTGACAGCAGCAGGAAGACGAATAAAACTTACTATGTCTTATAAATGAATATGATTTGAAGTACTAGGTATAAGAAAGTGAAGACATAATTATAAGCCTGTGCCCCTGAGAGTGTTATTTAATCAAGCAAATGATAACATACTTCCAGTCAGGACCCAGTCTCACATTGTTAGCAATTTCTACTAAGAGGGAAGGAAGGAACGCAAGTAATCGCTAGACTAAGATAAATTAGTGTTTTCATTTCTAGTGAGCCTTCCCACGCACATTAGTGTCAGCATGCATAGACTTGTCTCTCTGTGTGCTTTAAAAAATGGAATGACCGAGTAACAAAAAAAAAAAACATTTTCTTTTCATCTTGCATACAACAAGCTAACTGTGTAGCATGAATAGAAACAAATAACCTCCCTGAAAATACTCTCAAACTTCCCAAAATAAAAGCCTCAATTCATGATGTCAATGTCTTCTCTCCAAAGTTGCATGTTTCCCACTGCAACAGGAAGACTGTGGAAACTGTCTCACTGGAGACAGATGGTCTAGAATGCCAGAACTTGCCAGTCGGTCAGCATGATCTTGGGCAATTTACTGAAATTTCTGCATTTTTTATCCTCAACTGTGAAATGGAGAGTTAATGCTGTCTTCTTTTATTGGCAATTTGTAGTTTATTCTCCATAAAACTTACATATTTTTTATCTTTCAAGTATACTTAAATATCTTGACTTTCTCTATTTGTTTTTCTAGAACTTTATGTGAAAGGATCATGTAACATATATAGTTCTACTCAATTTTTCAATAGCACAATGGTTATTACTTTACTGCTAGTTTTTGTGCCTATTCCTCCTTGCCAAGTCATATTTCTTTTTTTATATTATGAATAAAGTCATACTTTTTATCCATGTATTCCCCTTGTTCAAACTCCCTTCCCCCTCCCGTCCCTCCCAATCACTCTGTCTTCTCTCCATCACTTCATCTCCTACTCACCAAGGGTGAGAGGTCCCCACAAAGTGGCTTAGTTCAGCATCCACTCCCGGCAGATCTGCTTTCCTCATCCCAACATCAAGACTGGGTCAGGTGTTCCTCTGGAGGGAATGTGCTCCAAGGTACCAGTCCAAGGTGTTTCAGATCCCAAGCTGTTCAGTGGTTGTGGTTTGCAGCTTGGACATTCTTAGCTTTTTGATTAAAGTCCACTAATGAGTGAGTACATCCCCTGCTTATCTTTCTGGGTTTGTGATACCTCACTCAGGAGGATATTCTCCAAATCCATCCATGTGCCTGCAAATTTTAGGATATCATTTTTAGGATATCATTGTGTAGATGTACCACAGTTTGTTAATCCATTCTTCAGTTGGGTGGCATCTAGGTTGTTTCCAGGTTCTTGCTATTATGAATAATGCTGCTATGAACATAGTTGAGCTAAGGTCACTAATATCCTTTAATATCAATGGACTCAATTCACCTATAAAAAGACACACACTAACAAGATGGATGCAAAAACAGAAGCCATCCTTCTAATGCTGTCTTTTAATGATCATCTGCCTAAGATGTATTGAAAAGCATACCCTGAGACCTGATGTGGTGGGAGGGGGAAGGGACTTTGAATAATGATATACAAGGATAGAAAATGTGACTTCTTTATTCATAACAATAAAAAAAAGAAAAAAAAAGAAAAAAAAGAAAATCATACCCTGAGAACCTGTGTAATTCCCATCGAGGTCTCTGACTCAAGCCACTACAGGCAAAATAAACTCAATAAAAATAGCAAATTACAGGACTGGAAGATGATGGTTCATTTGGTAAAACATGAGGACCTGAGTTTGGATCCCCAGAGACTATGGCATCATTGTACATGCATGCAACCCTAGTCCAAGAAGAAGAGAGAATTGAGACAGGTATATATCCCTGGAGCTTCCTGGCTAGCCAGTGTAGCCAGTGTACAAGCACTGGGTTCAATAAAAAACCATGTCTCAAAGGATAAGATAGAAAGTAATCCAGGAATATTCTTGATGTTTATCTGTGGTTTCTACAGGCACAAGTTTGCATAGCCACATACACACATGCAAACATACACACTACACCACACACACACATACACACACACACACACACACACACACACACACACACACACACACACACACATGTCAGGGACCAAGACCCTGGCTTGAGCCTCTAGGCCTCTCGCTAAAGGCTACCATGGGAACTTACTGAGAAACCAACCACTGAGCCAGCATGACCCTGAGTAAAGTAAATGTTCTCCCAAAGTAAAATAGATGTTCTGGTTTGCTTAACAGTAACTAAGAAGTAACTATAAAGAATAGAATAACAGGAACATTCTGTGGCTAGGTTACTTAGCAGCCCTCTAAGTTAACTCTAAAGAATAGAATAACAAGAACATTCTACAGTTAGGATACCTAGCAACCCTCCCCTAAAACAAGACCAGTCACCTTACCAATGTCCTACTTACCCTGGCCAGCTTTCTGCAGGTGTTTGTTGACTACTCCCTCCCCATATTCTGCTTTGGAACTATATAAGCGTGTATAGAATCGTAATAAAACTACAGCTCGATCAGAATACCGTTTGACCTGCTGCCTTCCTTTGTGTCTCCCTTCCCTTCATTCTCTCTCGTAGGTGGTCTCCTGTGTTGAAGTCCCGTGGGTCGGGGCACTACACACACACACACACACACACACACACACACACACACACACACACACACAAAGTACAATAATCCTAAAAACAAAGTTTTAAGGAAAATCTTTATAAACTGTTTAACATTTGTCCATGGTCTAAATAACTGTTTCTAAGACCTCCCAAAAAAACAAATTCTTAGTTAAAGTATTTAAATTGTAACTTATTGGAGACAATCTAAGTCATCTACACAGATTGTTGTGATCGAGTATCTGTTCTGCAAGACCACTAGGATGTTGTCACAAAGAAAAATTCCCCTTTCAGGTTTCCCCCAGTGAGGCTAACCTTCTCCTTGCCCACGGTTTAAAACTAAGAAACTCAATGACTTTGGTAGCTTTTTCTTTTAGAGAATAAAGAGTGTGTGGTCACTTTAAACCACAGATCACTGTCCCCAATCAGTGCTTAGTCCAATATAATAATGAACCCTTCACTCTTCATTTGAAAGTTCTATTCCAACTTCCCTGGGTCTGAATGCTATAAGATAAAACAAAAGACAGTGCCTGTCTGGATTTCTTCTGCAAGTGAAGATTTAACCCAGCACTAGGGATCCTTCGATGAGGCTGGAACGTTTAAGGGGATTTGATTCTTTGCAAATGTTACGTGATGAGCTGCCTCACAGCCTCATTTGGAATTGAATCCCATAGTTGATGTTATTGATCTTATGAGCCCCTTGGTCAGGGTCACATGGTCACGTAAAACTTTCTTCATTTCTGGAGAATTAATAAGTACAATGGATTGTAGGAAATATCTGGACATTTAAGTCCCTCACTCAGATTCCCCAGAACTGTCTGACATTTGGAAACAAATGTCCTTCTGTCCTCATGACATGGCAGATTCTGGAGTGCTTTTTTTTTTTTTTTTTTTTAGAATGAAGTATTTAATTTTCTTTTTTTTTTTCCTTTTTTTCTTTATTTTGTATTTATCAAAGAAACAGTAAAAAGAATTTAAAAAAAATGCTGAAGAGTTAACAATAACTATACATAGGATAATAATCATAAGCATGGCTTATCAAGGGTGGATGGAGTGCTTTTTATGTTCCTCACCTTCCCAAAGCTTCAAGCCCAGGCTAACCTGTCCCCGAATCCCTCCCATTGAACCTCTCTCCTTCTTCATCTCACATTTGCACTTTGTTTACAGATTCTGGGGAAGCATTTTCTTCTATGTTATTTGTGTGTGTGTGTGTGTGTGTGTGTGTGTGTGTGTGTGTGTGTGTGCATGTGCTGCAAGTGTGATTGTATGTACATGTGTGTGTGTAGGTGCAAGTACCTGTGGATGCAAATACAGAGGCCAGGGGAAAGACATTGAGTTCTTCCTCTATCTCTCTCCAACTTACCTATTTCTGGACACAGTATCTTCCTGAACTTGGAGCTAAAACTTTTTGGCTAGGTTAGAAGCCAACAAGCCACACCCATCCTCTTGTCTCTACCCACTTCAGTGCTGGGTTACATGTGACCATGGAACTATTGTTTCCTTACTATGTGGATGCTAGGATTTGAACTCAGCCCTCATGATTACACAACAAGCATTTTTAACCACTGAGTCATCTCTCCAACAAAAAAAAAATCACTCGCTTAATACTTTATTTATACAAACAACAAAAAGAAGAAAACTTTGTCCCTTTGTAGAATTCTAGAAAACCCAGTATCACATAGTTACATGATATACCTTAGTTTGTCATTCCATACTTTTATTTTGTGCCTTTTCATAGCAGAATCTGATTAGTAAATATTATCCCAGTTTTCTTCCATCCAAAAAATGAAATCATCTGAATGCTTTTTCATAATCAATATTGCTTTGACTGAAGAAAGAAACTTCCAATCTACAACCACCTATACATCTATTTTATTTTTCTGTCTCTGATTGCTTTCTGGCAAGAAAGAAATATGAATATTCTTTTCCCCCTCCCTTTGAAAATCATATATTTCAGTGTCCAATGTCTAACCTCAAATACTAGTATTTTCCAGTAAATCAAAAAAGAAAATTATCTGTCTCCTCCATGAGGAAAAATAAAATCAAGCCAAGATGCACAAACAGAAAAAAAATCAATTTTCTCCAGGTCACTCACCTATACTGGTCCTTCAGAAGAGAAACAAAGCAAAAAAAAAAAATTGCTTTCTTCTTTTAGGCAACCTAGCCCAGTAGAAAACAGACAGGGAAGGATGAACTCCAAGTCAACCCTAGTTAAAGGGGAAAAAAGCTTTCTTGTGAGTAAATAATGTGCATTAAAAGATCACTCCTGACTATTTTCACTTATTCCTGCCATCAAAATGCTTGATTGCCATGAAAAGCATCCTGGGGAGTTGTGGAGAAGAAAAAATGACCTGATGAGGTGGGAGGGGGAAGGGACCTTGAATAAGGATATACAGGGATGGAAAAAAAAATTCAGAGGGAAAGCTGAACACAAAGTAAATATATGTGTAGCAATCTTATTTGCATTATCACCCTTGATAAGTCATGCTTATGATTTTTATCTTCTTTATAGTTATTGTTAACTTCTCAGCATTTTAAATTCATTTTACTGTTTTTC
>PVIH01013957.1:0-17282 GCA_004025045.1 Sigmodon hispidus | reverse complement strand
AAGAAAAGCATCCTGTCCTCATATGAATTCTAACTCACAGAAAAGCAACATTTATCCACACAACCTAGAGGTGCAATGGCAGTCTTAAATGCCTCTCATCACCAAACTTTCATTTTAGGAAAAATAAAGTGAGAAAGGAAGTTCTCTAAAACACTTCGGGTCAGGGATCATCAACATTTTCTTTTTGGCAATTATTAGAAAGCAAACATTTTAGTGGTTGCAAACTACCTAGTCTCTATTTCAGCTACTGAGCTATGTCATTGTAGCTTGAAAGCAAGCACTGACAATAATCATAAGAATGAGAATGTATGCTTTCCAATAAGATATTACAGAAGACACAGAAATTTGAGTTTTGTATAATTGTAAGACAGCTCAAAATAAACATTCTTTGAGTTTTTAACTATTTAGAAATATGAAAATATTCCTAGTTCATAGCCCCCATTAAATAAAAGGAAGTGGACTAGATTTGGGCTATGGTTTTATTATTCCCAATTGCTCTTAAGTAATAAGCTACTATAGTTCAGTTTGTTCAGAACTGGAGGTTGATTACTGAACTGAAAAAGTTAAGGAGAGAAATTATAATATAAAAATATCTTAACAAACTACCTTAAAGCACATTTTGCCACACACACAGAGAACAGATTTTGCCAGCGTAAGGCCATGACTTTTATTGTAGCTGAAGCAACTCAAATGGCCTCCTTCAGCATTTTAATGTAAGTTCCTAGCTGGATGAGGATAGAAGCTACATGTAAATTCAATAAAAATGCAGAGCATTTCTAGCTTTTACAAAAAGTGTTGTACCACCCACATTTTTTGACAGCAATGTTTATGTAACTTTCCTTTATAAGGGTTTTTCTAAAACACCCAACTCTGCACTTTTCCTCCTTATTAAACTATGTAGAGCAGTGTTTCTCAATCTTCCCAATGTTGAGCCCCTTTAATACAGTTCCTCATGTTGTGGTGACCCAAATCATAAATTTACTTTTGTTGCTGTTTCATAACTGTAATTTTGCTACTGTTATGAGTTGTAATGTAAATATATGATCAGCAGAATATTTGATATGCATCCCCAAAAGGATCCTGAACCACAGGTTGAGAACTGCTGATATAGAATCTATGACTAAAGTGGCATAGATAGCCAAAAGCAAATGCCTTGAACACTTGATAAGCATATAAATCAATAGTTGAGATAGGTGTATGTGTGTGTGTGTGTGTGTGTGTGTGTGTTTATGTTGATACATGCATATGTATTGCAGAGGGCTTATGATACAAGCAGTCTATCAGGTTCTGGACATTCAGTGGGCACTGGACATCAGTGAATACTTTGTATAGAAGACAATATCAGTAAAGCATATCCTACTTTCTGATCATGCTTCTACAAGTTTCATCTGAGGAATGAAGATGGTTTAATAGCTAAATATTTTCATTTAAAGGAGCTTGTTAGTGGAATTACATTTCCAACAATCTAAAGCATGCCTAGCTTTCTATGAAAAGACATATATCTATTCTGCTATCCTTACAGAGATATAAGATGCATTTCAATGTTTGTTCATGATCTAGGAGAAAAGACATATATCTATTCTGCCATCCTTACAGAGATATAAGATGCATTTCAATGTTTGTTCATGATGTAGGAGAAAAGACATATATCTATTCTGCCATCCTTACAGAGATATAAGATGCATTTCAATGTTTGTTCATGATCTAGGAGGCACATGTGTAATCCTCTCAGACAGTATCAGTGCTGCAGCAGTAGGTAGGCTCTTCTTGAATAGCAGTGAGAATGGGTTTTGTGAATGGAAATTGGTACAGCTGTTCAAAGAACATTATTGTGATTAGAATATAATCATAATTAAAACACAGTCAAACTAGAGTGAAATGGGGAAACGGTAAGGAAGAAGGGAGTCAAGAGTGGTCCCAATGAAAGAATTGTCACATCTTTGTTTGTTTGTTTTGGGTTTTTTTTTTTGTATATTGTAAAGCTATGTTTAAGGTAAGGAGAAAGCACCCCAGTGTAATCTTTTTAAAAAAATTTTATTTATAAAATAGTATTTTTTTATCCATGTGGGGTAGAGCATTTGACTGTCACACGTTCTAAAATAAATGAATTATTCTACTATCATTTAAATTGGGATGCTTTTATCTTCTCCGATGAGTACACCTCAGATAAAAAACAAACAAAACAACAACAAATCTCATTCACACATTCGAAATGTATATATATATATGTATATATATATATATATATGTCTTCCTAGTTCTCTGCAGAAAATAAATACTTCCTCTGTAGTTACTATTTACTCTCTTCTTATGAAGTAAAAGTACATTTATCCTTCATTTCACTGCCTTTTCCATATTCCTGCTGAAGCATAAGTGCTGCGCAACAGATGCTATGCCAAGTCTTACCTCAAAGGATCATTCTGTTTATATTGTTTCTAACACTGATGGAGCATGGGCTACTCACCAAGAAAATGATCCAATTGTACTGCACATACCTCTAACTGGCCTCCAATTCTCATATGATATTTATAAGTCCTCATAGTTTCAATTGTAGCTTTAGTCTTTGTAATTATATATATATATTTATTATATATATTATGATAACTGTCAGCTATATTAAAACTTTGGAAATCAGCTGGATGTGGGGAAGAAGAGAGGGACTAAATGCCCCCACTTGATCTTATATGCCTATTTTAGCTATTTTTCTGGTTGCTGTTATAGTATGTACTAACAAAATACATATAAGGAAAGAGGAGTTTATCTGAGCTAGCCGTTTGAGGATACAGTCTATCGTAGCAGAAAAGCCATAGTGACAGAAGCTTGAAAGCAGCTGCTCATATTACCACCTGAAATCTGGAAGCAATGCATGTTTGCGTTTAGCTGGTTTTCTTATTTTTTTCTTTCTTTTATTTCTTGAAATTATAGTATAAGTACTAAATTTTTCCCTTTCTCTTCCTTCTTCCTATATAGTGCTCTTTCAATATGGTTGCTTTTTTCATTAATTTTTGTTATGCAAACACACATATGTATGTATGTATGTATGCATGAATATGTATATATTCCTAACTATAACCTGCTGAGTTCATATAATGTAACTTATAAGTATGTTTTCAGGGATGACTAGTTGGTACTGGATGATCAATTGGTGTGCTTTTTCCTAAGAAAGACTATTTCTCCCAGTCTCAGCATTCTTTATTTACCTGTAATTGCTTATGTAAGGTTGAGGTCTGTGGTCATTCCCCATCTACTTTGGTATGTCTACTGTTGTCCTTGTTCAGCTCATTTTTAGACAGTCATGTTGATATGACTTTATGGCTACAGCTTCTGACATTACTAGGAGGTACAATCTCACAACAAACTCCTTTATTCTTTGGTTCTTTTTTTTTCAGTTTCTTTTTTTTTCTTCTTTTATGTATTTATTTTTATTATTATTATGAATAAAGAAGTCACATTTTCTATCCTTGTATATCCTTATTCAAGGTCCCTTCCCCCTCCCACCACATCAGGTCATTCTCTCTTCTCCACATCTCCCCATCCCCCTCATGGACAGGTGGTCCCAAGGTCTCACGATTCCAATATTGCTTAGTTCAGCCTCCACTCCTAGTAAATCCAGTTTTCTCCCCCTTGGTTCTCAACTGTCTTTCTACCCTGACTTTGGAAATGTTCCATGAGCAAGGATTAAGTGCAAGAATTGTTCTGTAGATGTAACCACAGGGTACTGTGCTCCACAGGTCTGCATTTTGAGAGATTGTGGTTTTCTATTGATGATCTTCATATGTTGAGAGGAGAAGCTTCCTGACAATCGCAGATCCTGTATGGGTCGGAGTTAGGTCTTCTACATATATGTTGCCATTGTACAGCTAAGTGTTCTTGTGGGACTCCTAACAGTAGTGGAGAGAGAAAGAGGTATTGGGTTGTCTGACACTTTTACCTGCTCTTACTACCCTTTCCTCCTACTGAGTCACCTCATCCAGCCTTGGGGAGAAGGGAATGTGTCTATTCTGATTGTTTCCTGTACTGTGGTTGATGTCCCTAGGGAAACTGCACTGCTCATTTTATTTTAAGGAAATGGAGCAGGAGTAGATCTGGGGTGAGGGGATGTGAAGTAAGGGACTGGGAGGAGTGGAAGGAGTGGCAACTGCAGTTAAGATGTAACAAATGAGACAAGAACTTTTTAATTAAAAAGAAAAAGAAAAGAATGAAGGAAGCAAGGAAGAAAGGAAGGGAGAGAGAGAAGTTTCTATGATGAGGAGTGAAGACTATCCTCTTGATGGTTAGAGGGACAAATATTGAGTCTGTAGTTAAGGATTATGCTGGCTTAGTAAAATGATGGATGTAGCTTCTCCTCAAAAAAGCAATGAATGTTTCTGATTAGCTGGCTTGCTTACTCTTATTCAGCATGAAGACCTAGCCCAGAAAATGGTGCTGCCCATCTCACTTAACATAATTTAGAAAATATTTTGCAGATATATAAATAAACTAACCTAATCCAGATAACCCACCACAGGCATACCCAGAGCTTGTTGCTTAGGTGATTCTAGGCCCTGGCAAATTGAAAATCAATATTAGCTATCACCTTCAACAACTTTTGTACTTTATGAACTTCAAAGATGTTTACAACTATGTCTTGAGATAAGCAAAGTCCTCTTTACTGTTTCCCTTCTTATTGAGTCCATATGGAGTTCCTGTGAATAGAAGATTTATCAACATCCTCTTGACAATAGCCCTCCTGACACTATCAAAGCAGATTGTTACTTTCTCTTCTGACCTCAAACACATTTTACTCAAATATGTTATCACAAACTGGAAATTTAGGACACCTCCAGAGAGTTTTCTGTTGGCCCTGGAAATAATAAAAGTTTTCTATTTTCTTTTTCTTTTTTTTTTTACTATGAATAAAGCCATCTTTTTTATCCATGTATGCCCTTGTTCAAACTCCCTTCCACCTCCTGCCCCTTCCAGTCACTCTCTCTTCTTCACATCAGTTTAACTCCTCCCCAGCAAGGGCAGCAGGTCCCAAGGTGAACATTTCTGACTTCAGTGTTATTTTGTCTTTCCTCACTAGGCTCCATACCTTCTAACATCAGGATCCACACAATTCAAATTCAACTACTGTTTTCCTTCATGGCTCTTGAAGAAGATGAAATGAGAATGCAGTCCTTTCCCATGCCTTCACTAAAGGAAATGAGGGCCCTCAATTCTATAATAGAGCTCTCTAAAGAATGTTTTCAGTCATCTTTGCAAAGTCCTTTCTCCTGTATCTTTTTATAGCTTTGATATGCTGAAAGCATATGGAGCCCTGGAACAAGATCTTGGGAGAAAAAAGAATCTGCTATTCATTTCTTTTCAAATCACTTATGGTGATTTGGCTGACTCATTTCAGCCTCATATCTACTGTAATTTCTTGCCTAGCCTGAAACTTCAGTCTTAAAATAATTAAACATAGAAAATTCCATCAATGAGAAAATCATTAGAAACATTTAATATATATGCTCTTTTATCATTCCAAACTATATTTTCATAACAAAAATGAAATAACTTTCTAATTTATTTTTTAAATTATGAATTCATTTGGAGTCTTTTTTCCATGCCAATAAGTGTCATAAACACTGACATGTATTATTTTTATTAATGTGTATTATGATTAGATGGTACAGTGAGAAGTTATCCACATGGATTTGTTAATATTTATTCAATTTTTCTTGACATTGACATTGACTTTTTCATTTATTGTGTTAAATGATTAATTGTATAACATAGTTATATACTATATATGAGTTTATATAATTCAATTCATTCAATTACTTAAACAAATATTTAAATATTTGTTAATCATCCATTGTACTTACATGGGAAAGAGTTACATGTTCTAAAACCATGCTACTCAGGGAGTCATAATGGAAAGCACCATTCAAATTAGAATTGTGTGGTTCCTGCTGGTGGGAGGAATGAAGCCTGACAAAGAAAGCTACAGAAGACTGGAGTCATAACTGTTCAAGAAATGGAAGAACAGAAAATGTACCATGATTTGTTTGAAAAAATTCCTAAATGGGAAATCATACAGTTCAAATTTATGCCAACTTTAATGTATTTGTCCTGTTTCTAAATTGTCCTGCATACACACACACACACACACACACACACACACACACACACACACACATATATATGTACACATGAATGTGAGAGGGTGTGCATTTAATTTTGCTATTATAGAAGGAAATACTTCTTTTTGAAATTTCTTCACTAATTAGTGGAAACTATAAACTAAAATTAACATGAGTCACAAATGTATTTAACTCCAACAAATTATTAGAATTGCTTTATCTTACTCTAAATTGATATTTATAGAAAAGTAGCAAAAATAGCACATATGGAGTCTCTTTATGCACTTCACCTCTTTTCCAAATCTTTATATCTTACCCATACACAGTAATTATCAATACCATGAAATTGACACCATACTTATTCAAATTTTATCATTTTACCATGTTTTTAAATTCAAGTATCTCATTAAATATCCTACTCTATGGAACTAAGGAGATGCACCATAGGCTAAGAGCATTGTACTGTTTTTGTAAAAGAAATTACTTTGATTCCCAACACCCATGTCTGGTTGCTCACAGTCATCTGTAACTCTGGTTTCAGGGTGATTTGACACTTCTGACCCTTTCAAACATCTGTATTCATGTTCACACACACACACAGAAACAGGCACACATGTACACAATTAAGATTAAAAACAAAGCTTTAATAAAGAAAAAAGATTCTCCTTTGTGTATGATAGATTCTTTCATCTAGAACAATTTTTGATGTTTTGATCCTTTTTGACCTCAGCTATTTTGGAAAAGGATTGATTGTTTTTTCTTTTTTTTCTTTTTTTGTTTTTTGAATCAGAGTTTGTCTGACATTCCTAACAACTGGAATAAAGGTGTGTATTTTTGAAAGAATGTATAATGCCAATGGACAAATGATATCAATGTGTCTTATTGTGGGTAATATGTACCATGGGAAGATGCAAATGCCATTTTAATGTAACATAATAATACAATTAGTATTTATAGAGTATCAACCATATAATAAGACTAATAATCTTCCTGTTTCTATAATCTTTCCAAAGAGTTTGCACAACACATCTCATTTTGTTTATTTCACTGAATCTCTCAAACATATGGAGCTTAGCCAAAGTCATACATTATCTGCCTGGTTCTAAAATTAGGGCCTTATTCAATGAAGAATAAGCCTTTCAGTGACTTGAGAAATCATCAAATCAAACTCAGGTACATGTGAATGGGAGCTGTTACAATTTTAGTGTTTCATTTTCTGTTTTACCTTTTACATGGAAGAAGCCTACAGACTCACATTACAAGGTAGAGTCTTTCGTTGTTTATTAATGAAATAAACAATCCCCAATTTTTAAAAGGGTATTCTATCTTATACAGAATCACATTCTTTAGCCTTTCCTCTATATTAATTTGTGAAAACTGTAAGTGTTAAGCAGGCATTATGCTTCAGGTGTTCTATCCTGGAAAGCAACCCGTCCAAAGAGAAACAAATTGACTAACATTCAGTCATTCACCTTAATTTAAGGTGTGTCATATTTTTTGTTTGAAGACTTTTATAACACAGATCACAGAAGACACACACAAAGTAATCTCCTAGCTTGAAGACATAATTCTCAGCAATTAATGCATATGTTCCTACAGTGCCATCTAAAAGACTGAAATGCCAGTCTACTATGGTAACTAATTGTGAAATAAGGAAACAAAAAGTTGAACCTCTGAGGAGAAACACAATGAGATAATACATGGAAAGTGTTTAGTATTATGGCTGGTACACAGTGAACACTCCATAAATCTTACCCCTTTCTGCTGCTCAAGCTGTCTGAAGTGTCACTATTGTTTAACCTGGGGAAGAGAATATGTGGCTACTTCATCCCCTGCTCTGTGAGACAGAAAATCATACTGCTATAAATCTAGAAAGGAAGATGGCTGGTCTCTGGCCAGTTTGGTAGCTCTTTGTCTTCTAGAAGTGTTCTTCTGCTGTTCCACTGCTGCACAATCTAAAAGCACCATTATGAACCCATTTGGGAGCAAGGCTGAAAGCTAAAATCAAGGCAATGTGGCATAGAGTCAGCAAACAGTGTACAATCACTTTTTCAGATCCTTTCCTTTGGACTTCCCACTTGAGAAAGTAGCTTCAGGGCTTAAGTAATTATACTGGCCATGGCTATAGCACAGACTTTTTCCAATGTTACCACTATTGTTACTTGACACCTCTATATCATAGGATATTTAGAAGCATTGTAGCCTCTGTTGCATTCCAGTTGGGCCAACCAACAAATATCTCCAGACGCTCTCAGCTATCTCCTGAAGAGCTAAGTTACTCCCATTGAAAACCACTGCTAAAAGGTAGTCAAACATCCAAATGACCAGTGATTAAAATTGGAAACATGAGAGGTAGAAAACATACTTGCTGGAGACTAAGTGCTTTAAAAGATGCTACCCCATGTGTTCCATGTGTTTCCATAACAGATCTGTGAGTGGTTTTTAGTCTCTAGTCAAGGAAGGGAAAAACAAGTTTCATAATAGATAATCAGCCCAGTCTCACATAATTGTTCCTCTGTGGAGTGCTGAGTCTTGACAACAAAACCCCTGCTTGTTCTAGCATGGTCATGTGATCCTTGGTTCAAGCAGAAGACCTACCCTTGGGAACTTTTTTCTGCCCAGAAAGGACAGAATACATTTACCAAATACAGATGGTTGGTAAATTGATGTGTTTTGGAACTAGAGTCACCAATCTTTATTCTACTCCCTGAAGCTTCAGTGTGGCATTTCTCCCTTAGCTGTTAAGTGTCTGTTAGATTTTGCCCATAGTAGTAGGCTCTACAGGAACACTGGCATGTAAGAAGAGAGGAAAGGGATTTCCTTATCTTGGTGTGCTGCTTATACCAGTCACAAAAGTTGATCCAGACACTTCTATGATTCAGTGCCTAGATTAGTAACAATGGAACCCAACACACCATCTTCCTGCACGACCACCTTCCCCCAGGGGACCAGTCAGCCACCTGGTGGCAGGTTAATTACACTGGATCCCTTCTATCACCAACAGAGTAGTGTTCTTTCTTCACTTGAGTAGACATGTTTCCTAGATACTGATTTGCTTCTCCTGCAGATGTTTCTCTTATCACTACCTTCTGTGCACACAGAATTTTTTCTGTCGTTCCGGTCCACATATCATTATTGTTCTAGCCCAATGCTCAGTACACAAGGGGAGAGTTGTAACAATGGGTATATTTTCATGGAATTCCTTGAGCTTATCTTTTGTAGTGACTGAGGATAAACTTTGTGTATAGTGGAAACAGACTACCACTGATATCCTCACCCAAGCTCTGAGTTCATAGATATGTTCCAACTATACAGAAGCTTTACTTTTTAGAAAAAACAAAAGGTCAACTATGGGTTTAATGAGAATCATTTAAGAGATATAGACAAAAATACAACTGGTAGAATAGATTGGCTAAGCCAACAATATCTATGCCTAATTTCCACTTAGGCCCAAAAACTTGTAGATGCAAATGAAAGTAGCTCCTCTCACCTTCCCACCTATTACCCTACTCACAGAAGTTTTGCTTTTAAAAATCTATTACTTAGATTTGTCACGCAACCATGTTTTTACTGAATTGGAAGTTTAGACTATCACTGGCCAATTGGGGCTCTTGATGCTCTTGAATCCAAAGGCAAAGAATAAAGTAACAATGTCTTTGTTGAATGACTGACACAAACTACCAAGAAGAGGCTGAGATACTACTACTCAATAACATCAGCATAGACTCCATCTAGAATGTATGGAATTTTCTGAGAGTTCATTTGGTGGTGTGTCTGAAAATAAGTTAATTGTAACCCCCACCAATAAATGAACAACAGCAAAATATAGAATCATCCAATGAGTAACAATAGCACAATCCATGTGGCTCAGAAAAAGAGGTATTTGTAATGGTGACTGGAAGAAGAGAACTAAAGTATTTATAAGAAGATCTATTTAGTGACAACATTGTGAAGGGTTGGTCATGATCAGTGAGAGAAATAACATCTTCAGTTACATTATCTTCCTTGCCTTCTGTCATGTGGCATCTATCTATACCCATGTTGCCTATTTAGATATTTTTCTTTAAAAACATTTTAGCTTTCAACAAAAACCCATCTACACTGAACTTGATAGAAAAGGAAGTAGGAAATACCTTTCAACTAATTGGCACAGGTGACCACTTCCTAAATATAACACCAGTAACACAGACACTAAGAACAACAATCAATAAGTGGGACCTCCTGAAGCTGAGAAGCTTCTGTAATGCCAAGGATATGGTCAATAAGACAAAACCATAGCCTACAGAATGGGAAAAGATTTTTACCAACCGTACAAGTAACAGAGAATTGATATCTAAAATATATAGAGAACTCAAGAGACTAGAGCCCCAAACCCTTAATAACCGTATTTAAAATGGGGTTCAGAACTAAAAAGGGAATCCTCAGCATAATTACAAATGGCTGAAAGGCACATGAAAAAGTGCTCAACATCTTTAGCCATCAGAGAAATGCAAATCAAAACAACTTTGAGATACCACCTTATACCTATCAGAATTGTTGAGGTTAAAGACACAGGTAGCCTATGCTGGAGAGGATGCATAGCAAGGGGAACCCACCTCTGTTGTTGGTGGGAGTGTCAGCTTGTTCAGCCACTCTGGAATGCAATATGGTGGTTTCTCAGAAAACTTGGAATCAATCTCCCCAAAGATCCAGCAATATCACTACTGGGCATAAACCCTAAAGATGCACATTTGCACCTGAAAAGCATTAGCTCAACTATGTTCATTGAAGCATTATTCTTAATAGCAAGAACCTAGAAACAACCTAGATGCTCCTCAACTGAAAAATGGATTAACAAACTGTGGTACATCTACACAATGGAATACTACTCAGCAGTAAGAAAAAAAAAATATATTCTAAAATTTGCAGGCAAATGGATGGATATGCAGAATATCTTCCTGACTAAGGTATCACAATCCCAGAAAGACAAGCAGGGAATGACCTCTCTCATTAGTAGACTTAAAAAAAAAAGATGTCATTGTATACAAGAGCTCAAGGCTTGACATAGCTAAATGACACAGTGCCTCACTTCTGCATTGATGGCCTCTCGTTGGGATGTGGGTAAGGAAAGACTTCTTTCTTTTAGGGTCTAGTTACAGGGAGTTTAATTATGCTTCAGTAAGTAAGTGAGCAGCATGAATGGGCTTTTTTATAAATGGGGAGATCATAAGAGTGGGTATAAATTGAAGAGGTCTGATAACTGAGTTTGATGGGGTGTATGATGTAAAATCACCAAATAATAAATATATAAATAAAAATATTTTAACTCATTTATTGTGTGTGTGTGTGTTGCTTGCACCTATGCCTGTGCATCTCATATACACCTGGTACTCACAGAGGGCATCAGATTGTCCAAAACTGGAGTTATGAACAGCTGTGAATCATTATGTGGGTGCTCAGAATTGAATCTGGCTTCCCTGAAAGAACAATACCCTTCACTTCTGAACCATCCCTCCAGGCCCCAGCTGTGTTTCTTATTTTGTTGTATTAATGGTAGGAATTAACATCATCACGGTTTTATTTCGCTTTTGAAATAATTTTGAACCCAAGAAATTTATTCAAAGTTTAAAAGCACTTGCTGCACTTCCAATGACCTGAGTTTGATTCCCAGTACCTCTATCTGATGGCTCACAACTGCTTGTTACTCCAGTTCCAGGAGGCCTGACACTCTTTTCTGGGTTTCATGAACATATATCTAGCATACAATCAGACTCATACATAGGCCACTGGGCTCCACTATGATGAACAAATATGTGGTGAAGAGCTGGGAGAAAAAGACTAGGCAAATGGTTCATGTCCTGTGGAGAGAGGGGGAACTGGAGACACATGATGTTGAGGAACAGGCTGATGTGAGTGGCCTGTGCTGTCATCTGATTACAGGCTTCTTGTGGTATGCGGTCCTGGTCACATGCTTCTGGTTATCTGTTGGTTCCTTAGCAACCCTCCCATTATTTGCCTGCTCGCAGGCTTGTGCTTGTGTGCAGGGGGGCAGGGGAGCCTTGGGCATGTCCGGGCAAGCCTGGACAAGTCTTAGGCAAGTTTTCCAGACTCGCTCCCACAAACGAAAAAAAAAAAAAAGAAAAAAGAAAAAAGGGGAGTTAGCACTCGGCCGGATACCTGAACTGAATGCCTGGGTCCGCCCTAGAACTCAGAGTCTTTCATCCCTCCATTTTTTTATGACAATGAGTAAAATCTTTTACTCATAGGTTTGTATCATGTTGCCTCATGGCCTGATACTGTTGGGCGAGTACCATAGCTTGCATAACTGACAATCTATCTTTAACGAACTGAGTTAATCTATTAATAATGCACGGCCCAAAAGTCAATATTAACAGAAGCAGAACAAGAGGACCCATCAGGGATGACATTAAGGTGGTGAACCAGGGTGACCTATTCCAAATGCCCTCATACCAAGATTGTCAGGAATCAAATTCTTGTTTTCTTTTGTCTAGCCTTTCTTTGAGTTTATCTAAAGTCTCAGTTACTAGCCCGGTCTTATCGGCATAAAAGCAACATTCTTCTTTAAGGGCCACACAAAGGCCCCCTTCTTTTAGGAATAACAAATCTAGCCCTCTCCTGTTCTGCAACACTACTTCGGAGAGAGAGGTGACTGAGTCTTTAAGATCCCAGATTGCTTGCTCAGCTGCCCTGAGGTCTTCATTCATGGCATTGTGTAGGGATTCATACTGACCTGTTTTTATTATGGCTGTTGTCCCAGTTCCTATTCCTGCAGCTATTCCTCCGACACCCAGTAACATGGCCAAAGTCACAAGGGTAACTGGTTCTCGTTTTCACCTCGTCTTGAGATCACTCCAATCATGGTAGCTTAGGATTACCTCATCTGCATGATAGGTAATTCGAGACCACAACTGGATCAGCACACAGTAATCTCGCGTCTGGTCCAGGACAGCAGCGGACACACACGGGGTCAGTCCTGTACTACAAGCCCAGTAAGTCCCATTGGGGGGGACTAAATAATAGGATCCAGTCCAGATCTTGGTGGTGGTGTCACAGAGGATTGCCTTAGTCTTAGATGGCGGGGTGCCTATGCATAATCCCGACCCTGAGACCTGGGAGAGGGTCAGGCAATGGTCTGAGTTTTTGCAAGCCTAATCAGGGGTTGTGAGGTTGGTGAAATTGCTGGTAAGGGCGACACCCTCATAGTAAGGTGGGTTTGGATTTAAGCATAACCAGCAATTTTTAGCCTTCTCGGGGCTAGTGTGTTTGAGAGCCTGAAATGCTCCTTTGATCAAATTTAGAAGTCTATCTCCTGTTCCGGGTATCCTTGGGGCCTCACTGGCTTGTATAGCTGTGGGGGTGGCGGGAGGTAGGGTACTGCTGATTACTGGTTTGGGGACCTTTGACTGGGGGGGGGCTGGGAGCCCTCTGGTCAGAAAGTACGGAATTAGGGCCCGCTGGGAGGGTTTGGATCTCTTGAATACGTAATCTGATTCGGAACAGAACCCCTCGGTCATCTTCATACTCATGCCATCTTAGTCCCCACATACAGCCTGTTCCCCAGTCAGTGAATCTCTTTCCAGCGGATGTGAAGGAAATGTTTAGCGGGAGTGAGAGTCCTGCCTTATACTTATGTTGTTGTCCTCTAAATCTCCCTTCCCTGCATTTTTCCTCCCCCCATCTTCCATGTTGTTCTACTCCATATTCTTTAGGGTATCCTCTATGGACTGTAATCAAGTCCCAAGAGGAAGTTGGGTTCCAATAGGCAGACCCTGTTGTTTCGCATCCCCAAACTGCACAATAATAATAATCGGCCCCCCCACATTCCCTAGCTTTACTAAGGGACCTCCCATCTCTGGGGCAGACATAGAAATCCAATTGAGCTAACTTACAGCGATTAGAGGGGGACCTGCAGCCAGGCAGCCCCATGTGGCCAGGGTGGAGACTTCGGTTGAGGTCTTGTAGAGACACTTCAGGAATGTCCCAGTACCCATCGACCCCAGCCGCCAGAGGGCAAAAGTCGGGAGTGAGGTCGGGCCACCAAGTATAGAGCGCATGCTGTTGGGAGATTTCCCAGACAACTTCTCCAGTCTGGGACAATACCTGCCAGGTTAGTATCTTTACCTGGTGGGGGGACTCTGGGGCTCCCAGAGAAACTTGGAACAACAGAAGTAGGACTAAGTACGTATGAGTCTTATCTTGAGTGGGTTTTGAGTATGTTGGGCTTTCCATGTCTGCGCGGCGCCAGGATCTGCCGGATTGTTGGAGTCCAGGTGTGCCAGTTTAACGTGAGAAGCGTGGACCCAGGCAGCAATGCCGTCAACCTTCAGGGCTGTGGGGGTGGTCAGGAGAACGGTGTAGGGCCCCTTCCACCGAGGCTCGACGTTCTTAGTCTGATGTCTGTGGACCCAGACGGAGTCTCCAACCTGGAACTGATGTGGCGTCACAGGTCGGTCCAGCTGGTCACGGTAGGCTGCATCCAGAGGTTTCCACACTTCTTTCTGCACGATCTGGAGCGCCCTTAGGTGGGCTTCAAGGGAGGAGCGGTCAGCAAAAGCAGAAATATCAGGATCAAGGAAGTTTACAATAGGAGGGGGAGCTCCGTACAGTATCTCAAACGGGGTTAAACCATGGGGTCCCGGGGTGTTCCGGGCTCTATAAATTGCTAAGGGAAGGAGGAGCACCCAATCTCTAGAGCCAGTTGCAAGCGTTAATTTAGTTAAGGTCTCCTTAATTGTTCTATTCATACGCTCTACCTGGCCTGAACTTTGGGGCCGGTAAACACAATGCAATTTCCAATCGATCCCCAATAGCCTGGCCACTTTCTGACTTACTTGGGAGACGAAGGCTGGTCCGTTGTTGGTGCCCAAGACTTTGGGCATCCCATACCTGGGGAAGATCTCTTCCAGCAGTTTTTTAGTCACCACACTCGAGGTTTCATGCTTCGTTGGAAAAGCTTCCACCCATCCTGAAAAGGTGTCTATAAACACTAGCAGGTATCTATAACCATAAAGTCCAGGTCTTACCTCTGTGAAGTCTATTTCCCAGTGTACTCCTGGCCGGTGCCCTTTGGCACGCACTCCTGGGGTCAAATGGGTTTTTCCTGCATTTACCTGTGCGCAGGCTGGGCAACTAGTAGTTACCTATTGGAGTACTTTGTCCTGGTTGAGGAGCACGACAAATTGGTTTTCAGTGTCTATAAGAGTCTTCATTTTTTTCTTGCTTAGATGTGTCAGGGAGTGCAAGAACCGGATCATATATTTGGTATAGGCAGTGGGCATGACAGTTTTACCATCTACCATCCAGGTTTGCTCCTCTGGATCCCATGTGGCCTCCATTTTTTTTGCCAACTCATGATCCTCTGGACTATATTTTATAGGTTCTCGTTGCCTTGATGGTTGGGTCTCTAAGGCAAGGGCGTGGCTTGACTCAGTCTGTCTTAGTGCCGCTCCTTTGGCTGTTGAGTCAGCCAGGCGGTTACCTCTTGCTACATGGCTGTCACCTCTTTGGTGCCCCAGACAGTGTATGATACTTAGCTTCTGGGGTAGGAATAGAGCTCTAAGAAGAGCCAATATTTCTGTCTTGTTTTTAATCTCTTTTCCTTCCGAGGTGAGTAATCCTCTTCTCCTATAGATTTCACCATGTATGTGAGCCGTAGCAAAAGCGTACCGGCTGTCAGTATAAACATTTAATTTCTTACCTTCTGCCATCTGGAGGGCCTGGGTCAGGGGCTCTTTGAGCCGACGTGCTAGGTGGTAGTACTTTTGCCCAAACGACCTCATTTTCAGTTGTCACTGCGGCCCCTGCCCTCCGCTCTCCATTACTCAGGAAGCTGCTACCATCCGTATACCAGGTAAAATCCGTGTCGCGTCCGGGAGAGGTTGGTCTGTCAAGTCCTGACGGGAACCATGTACTTCGGCCAGGATTTGGAAACAGTCATGTGGCTCAGTTTCCTCGGGCAGGGGAAGCAGGGTGGCGGAATTGAGAGCCACTATGGAACCAAACTGCACCCAATCTGTATCCAGGAGCATGGCCTGATAGTGAGTCATTCGGGCGTTGGCTAGCCACCGGTCAGGAGGTTGTCTGACCAGAGCTTCCACTGCGTGAGGGGCCAGGAAGGTCAGGGGTTGTCCTAGAGTCAATTTCCCCGCATCTTTGATCAGGATGGCAATGGCAGCCACCATGCGCAAGCAAGGTGGCCATCCAGCGGCAACTGGGTCGAGTTTTTTCAACAGATAAGCCACTGGGCGCTTCCATGGTCCCAACCTTTTAGTCAGTACCCCCTTTGCAAAGCCTTGCTTTTCATCTACAAATAGTTCAAAGGGTTTTGTCATATCTGGGAGCCCCAATGCTGGGGACTCTAACAGGGCCTTTTTAATGTCTTAAAAGGCTTTTTGTTGTTTTTCACCCCACTGGAATAGGGTGCCCTTTTTAGTGAGGGAGTATAAGGGAGCTGCCAGTTCGGCAAACCCGGGTATCCACAAGCGGCAGAACCCAGCGGTTCCCATAAACTCTCTTAGTCGGCGAGGAGTGTTTGGGATAGGGAGGTGGAGGATAGTTTGCTTTCGAGCCTCAGTCAACCACCTCTGGCCATCTCGTAGCTGGTATCCCAAGTAAGTGACCTGTCTCTGGCATATTTGCGCCTTTTTGGCTGAGACTAGGTACCCTTTCTGTCCCAACTCCTCCAGAAGGGCCCGCGTACTTTTATGCAGTCTTCTTCTGTGGTTGCAGCCAGAAGCAGGTCATCGACGTACTGGAGGAGTACCAGGGACGGGTAATGAACCCGAAAGTCAGCCAGGTCTCAGTGTAAGTCCTCGTCAAACAGGGTGGGGCTGTTCTTAAACCCCTGAGGCAGCCTAGTCCAGGTCAACTGTCCTGAGAGCCTGAGATCGGAGTCTTTCCATTCAAAAGCAAAGAGCAGTTGGCTCTCAGGGTGCAGTCTCAAACAGAATAAAGCATCTTTTAAGTCCAGTACAGTATACCATACATGTGAGGGTGGAAGAGCACTCAATAGGTTGTAGGGGTTGGGCACAGTGGAATGAATGTCTTCTACTCTTTTATTTACTTCTCTTAAGTCCTGTACAGGCCGGTAATCTCCGGTCCCTGGTTTTTTTTATGGGTAAGAGAGGTGTGTTCCAGGGCAACCGACAGGGGGTGAGAATCCCTTGGTCAAGAAGT
>PVIH01013956.1:0-56096 GCA_004025045.1 Sigmodon hispidus | reverse complement strand
GACATCTAGGTTGTTTCCAGGTTCTTGCTATTGCAAATAATGCTGCTATGAACATAGTTGAGCTAATACCTTTGGAGTGTGAATGTGCCTCTTTAGGGTATATACCCAGAAGTGGTATTGCTGGGTCCTTGGGGAGATTGATTCTCAATTTTCTGAGAAACCTCCATATTGTATTCCAAAGTGGCTGAACAAGCTTACAATCCCACCAACAATGAAGGATGCTGAATTTTTTTAAATAACTTGAGAAAATAGGGAAATAAATGGAAAACAATTATTATGTTTATATGTTACATTAATTTAACGTACAAATCAGTTTCATGTTAATACAACTTAATCTATTACCTTTATATTTTACTAATATTTTTGTCTTAGGAAGTATTACTTAAACACTGTGCATGGCAAATATTTTTAGATGACAAATACTTTTAGCTCCAAGAATTTTATTTTTGTAAAAATATCTGAAGACACAGGAGAAAGCAAATTCAGATCTTCTGACAAAACTGGCCCATTATCCTTGATCTCTATTTTTACATTAAAGTGTATTAGGATACAACCAAACTTACTTATGAGTTGTTTATATCGGTTGTTGACAGTACAACAGCAAAGCTGATCATGTGACAGGTCTCCATAGAGACCATATAACATGAAAATCCTGAAGCATTCACTGTCTTTTTCCTTACAGTAAAAGTTTGTCTTTGATTTAGATACAGGTTTCCAATAGAATAATCCCTAATGACAGAAAGTCTACATCTGTTTTTATCCCTCAAAAGTAGACACTAATTACATGAAGTCTTTGAGAAAACCACATTATTTTATCATCACAATTATTTATCCCACTAGTTTACTTAATTTTAAATTTTGTTTCTGAGACCAAGTATTGTGAATGGCTACAGATATGATAAATTCAACTTCAGAATATAGTTTGGACCATCAATTCAAGTGTCTTACAAATTTTTGTTTTTTCAAGGGTACATCCCACATGTAATTATCATGTGGTATATGTCCTATGTAAGAGAAATACTTAGTAAAATATGAATTTGTGTGTGTGTTGAATATCTTAAATTGAATGTATTCATGCATGTACACCCAGGTGTGTGTCAGAAACTGGTGCTTAGCGTCTATGTCAATCACTTCTCCCCTTATTTTTGAGGCAGGACTTCACACTGAACCTGGAGCCTATTGTTTCAGTTACAGTCCCACTCAATGGGACCCAGATCCTCCTGTCTCTGCCTGCTGTCCAACATCAGCCTCAATCATCTGAACTAGGGTTACACATCAGTACCATGGCACATAGATCTTATGTAGGTATAGGAGATCTGAATTCAGGTCCTCATTCTTGTTCAGCAGGCAGTTTTCTAACTAAGCCATCTCCCTAGAACCTTGAATCTAAATTCTACATAGTCATGCATAACAACTTGGTATATCATTGTAGTAGTATGTAAAATATTGAGAAGCGAATTTTAATTTCAAAGATTATCTTATCTATCTATATGAGATATTTATCTTAATTTTATGTAAGCAATTTGGTCTATCTCCTTCAAGATGTTATATTTTAAAAGAAGATAACTTTCCAAAATAATCACAGTACTTTAAAAGACAATTATGTGACTTGTTCATATTATCTTGCCTGAAGAAATTATTACATGTAATTATTCTGGTTGAAATACTCTCAACTGACACATTTATGTCAAAATTATTCCAAAAATGGGTTGTAGAAATAAGTCTATACTTTCTCTGGATCACTTGAATTGAGAGTACACATGAACATTTGAAGCAGTGTTTGCAGCTTTTAACTAAAATTAATTACAAATATAGAATTGTTGGAACAGAAAATTTCCATTTCATTTAATTTCTTCAAGGTTATTTCAGAGAACTAGGCCATATATTTAAACAACTCTTGTCAGAACTCTCGTCAAATCATGGAACACTACTGTCACCTATCATCACTGCACTATGCTGCCACGACAGTAATCTCCAAAGCAGCCGGGCACATTTATATTTCTGTGGTAAGGAAACAAAAGCTGGATAGGCCCATAAATCTTGATAGTCTGGCTTTTTTTTCTTATCAAATTTTGATTGCCAAACCATGTCCAGAACAAACTCAGAGGTGAGGGAACTTCAGCCCCTGGGCCGCTTGCATGGAGAATCCCTCTCCAAGGGCTGGGGTCACACTCAAGGTTTTGATCTCAGACTCTCTCTAGCAGACAGGTCCTAGGCTAAAGCTGAGATGGAACTTCTCCAGTGATCGCTAGCAGAAGTGACATCCGATGGCCTTTGAATGCAGACCGGTGTCCAGAGCAGAGTCAGAGATCATGTAGATAATTGTGTTCAGAGGAGACAGGAGACATGCAAGCCATCTAGCCACACCTGACAAAGAGCTGACTATGTGTGAACAACTGAAGCAGTGGGCAGATGCCACTGTAAGAATACATATAACAGTATAAAGAACAGCAAGGCAACACCAGAAAAAACTGGTGTTTCTACAACACCAAGACCTGAACAGAGCAATGAGGAGGAATCAGAAGAAAACAACATCAAAGACACCTTTATGAAGATTATAGAAGCCTTAAAGGAGGATATAAAAAATTCTCTTAAACAGAAGAAAATACAAACAAAAAATTGGAAGAGATCAACAAATTCTTAAAAGAAAAAAAAAAAAAAGAAAAGAAAACCCAACAAGTGAAGGAAACATTCCAGGAACTAAAAATTGAAATAGAAGTAATAAAAAGGACACAAAATGAGGCAAAGGTAGAAATAGAAAATCTAAAGGAAAGAGCTGGGAATAGAAAATCTGAAGGAAAGAGCTGGACCTACAGATACAAGTATAACCAACAGAATCCAAGAAATGGAAGAGAGAATCTCTGGAGTGGAAGACTCAGTAGCTGAAATAGGTACATCAATCAAAGAAAATATTAAAACCAAAAAGGCCTTAACACAAAATGTTCAGGAAATCTGGGAAACCATGAGAAGACCTAACTTGAGAATAATAGTAATAGAAGAAGGAGAAGAATACCAACTCAAAGTCACAGATAATGTATTCAATAAAATCATAGAAGAAAACTTTCCCAACCTAAAGAAGGAAATGCCTATAAAGTTACAAGAAACTTACAGAACACCAAATAGATTAGACCCCCCAAAAAAGTCTGCTCTCCACATAATAGTCAAGCCACAAAACATACAGAACACAGAAAATGAATGCTATTATTTTGTATTTTTTCTTTATGGTAAAATCAAACAGCTTTCTATTTTATAGCTCTCATTCTTTCATTTCATCATACGAGTTGGACATATTTTTTTTAATACACACATTTGTATTTTCCTCCAATTATGGTGATATTTTAAGCAATAATCAGGTGAAAATGTTAGAACTTGTTATTTAAATTCCAACTCACATAATATATGTTAAACGATTCACAAACCACTCATTATTCAATGAAAACCATGCAACTAGGTTAAATCATAGATTGTAGAATACAGCCCTGTTTATGAGATAGGATCATGACCACCCCTCATGGCTTTTTGGTAAACACTATGCATTCCCATGCCATACACAGGCTCCTAGTTTATTTCACACATTTTCCTCTCTCTCCAAACTGTCAACATGCTTGTCCAGTCCTCAGTCTCACTCATGTTCCTGCTTACTGATAGAAAGAAGGAAAATCTACAAGACCACTTGTGTCTGTACTTACACAGCAGGTGTTGCTTCCTGTTCCCAGGAATAAAATGTCACTGCTTGGACAGCCAACAAATACCTGAACAGCTCTCCTAGATCCTATCATTTAAATCCCTCAAAACTTTGTTTCCTAAAGTTTCTCTCCTGCTTAACCTTCTGTACACTATCTCTTGGGCCATTCTTTTCATCACTTGAACATGTTACAGAAGCTCTTACTGAATCCTCATTTAAAAATCACCTCTCTACTACTCTCCTTCCCTTTATGAATATATCCTCTGAAGCGATTATTATGTTTTCTCTTTCCATTTTGTTTCAATAATTACTTTAAAAAATCCAATTGAGAATTGTCCATCTTATTATTTTCTTTTTATTTCAAAATGCACTCTTATCTTTACAATTAAAATACTATCTGACTACTGATAGATAAAAGAAAATTTTAGCAAACCTTGCTGTAAATGACCAGATTATCTAAAAACAATCCACAATTCACAATCATTCTCATCGAAATTCCAGTGCCATTCTTCACAGAAATATAAAACAATCCTAAAGTTCAAGTGAAAGCAAAGAAAGCTCAAATAATCAAAGTAATTTTGAACAAAAGGAATTATGCCTTTTGTATCACCACATCTGATTTTAAGTTATAGTATATCATAGTAGCAACCAAAACAGCATGGTAACTGGCATAAAAGCATGAAAATCAGTATGAGATTCCTCAAAAAGAAAAATAATTCTGCCATATGACCTCGTTCTACCACCCCTGGGATATCACTGAAAGGAATTTAAATCTCATATTACAGAGGCACTTGCATATCAATATTTATTTTAGCATGATTGACAAGTAGATAAATTATAGGCTAAAATTGGGTGCTCATCAGCACACATCTCATATATATATATACATATAAATGCATATATATATATATATATAACTTTTCCTTCACCCACAAAGAACAAATTCATGTCAACTGAAAGAAAATTAATATAATATTTTCTTCTCTTATTTGGGACTCTATGAATCATAGATTTTGAGTAGTTATTTATAACAATCAATATATTCAAAATATAAATACATATAGTCCTTGGGCAATGAAAGTTATTTGTTGGATGGAGAGATAAAGAAAATACAGATATGATGATAGGGAGCATCCTCAAAGTATGTATAGTGTGTGAAAACATCTTTAGGTAAACCTACTGCCACATACCATTAATATATACACTAAAAAAAATGTTAAAACTAGGTAATTAAACAAAGTTAACATTAAAATTTAAAAAGAGAATGGAAA
The DNA here is from genome assembly GCA_004025045.1 of Sigmodon hispidus. NCBI lineage: Eukaryota > Metazoa > Chordata > Mammalia > Rodentia > Cricetidae > Sigmodon > Sigmodon hispidus. The sequence continues at coordinate 51,140 of PVIH01013956.1, read as the reverse complement.
TTTATGGCCACACTACTTTCTCAGTCTGGGTGACACTCCCCCCATGCAGAAGAATGGCTCTCACTCACTATTAGTGCCTGGTTCTTAGATTATTGAACTGCCTAGCAATCAGTCAAAAAAATCTCTACTCTGTTAAAAAGTTGTTTTATGCAAATAATTTTAAAATGCTATTAGCTTTGGCAAGGCTATGGGAAGTTGCCATTCAATACTGAGTTCAAATACTTATTACAAATACTTTATGTTGATCCTGATTATTTCATTTGTGCTTGAAGTAGTATTTTATCAGCATAATGACCAAACTCTGTACTTTTTACAGGTGTGTCATTTTTGGCTGTTTTTCCTGCATTGGTTATCTGGTATTTCATACTCTTTTTACATCTTTCAATCTGAGTGTATAGTTAAGGAAGATTAAATTACACATTTGTAGAGAAAAGATCACTCCTAACAGGAGCCCAGGGTGCCAGGAAATGAGCAAGGTACACACTTATTCCAGCTGGATTTAGAATTCCCCTGGCAGCACAGAAATAGTTCACAAATTTGAAGTGGCATAATCCAAAATCTTCCTTAGGTCTCTAAATCTAGGCATGCATGATGAAGGGACGTTATAGTAGCTGTTAATTACTTTTAATTCTACGATGAACATATTTATTGTAGAATAAAATTTTCTCCCTCCCTCCCTCCTTTCCCCCCCCTCTGTAACTTCAAAAATGGAGTCTTCAGTCTCTTACCTAAAACATGCCTCTATTGAACACTATCTATTAATTTTATCTTCTTTCCATCTAAGAATGGCTGCTCCCTTATCCTCCCTGGGGGAGTCTATAGGAACTTGGCTCTGTTTTCTTAATTTCATGGTACATATGAAAGAAAAAGTCTAATTACTGTACTTTTCAAAGGTTGATACACATCTTGAGAAAGGGATGCTGTGCACTTTCCTCTGGCGTTTCTGAATGTAAGTGTAATCCAGACTATCTGATGGTGGCAGGAAGACAAATTTCTTGATCATGAAATCATGCCACAGTAAAACTGAAAAACACAGAAGAACAGTTGTGTCTGCCTTGATTATTTTCTATGACTTTCTGGATCCTGCTATGCCTAAATAGCCTCCAGAGTTTACTTAATGAGCCATTATTTCACAGCGTTTTGTCACTCTCAACCACAAGTATTCTGGAAAAAACATGGGAAACAGTTATTTATTCAAATATGTAATTAATTTAAATTATTTATAACAAAAACTTGCTAATGTTCTTTTTCAGAGTATTCAAGTTCTACCACCACCTCCTAAGTTGTATCCAGTCTTTTAATTTTTCCTGGAATGACTGATAGCAATTTTGAGAAATATAAGCAAACTTGAACTACACACAACTCCGACATGACTTTCTTTGTGTAGGAATTGTGAAATCACATTATCAAATGGATTGCTGAATTCCCATCTGCATCTTTAGTGCAGTGAAGTCTTCACTTCTAACCCAGTCTGGCTTTAAACTTATTGTGTAGCAGCTGATTGAAAACAAGTGGTAGGTGAGCACACTCACCTCTGTTTTCTTTACTCTTCTGCTTCTCCTGTATATTATTATCCTCTGTGACACATGATCCTCAAATCACTTTATTTTTCTTTTTTCTTTATGCTCTGTATGTACTGTGCCATAATCATTTAAACATCATACCCAGTCATCATGTTGTTCACTTCCAAAGTGGACAATGTTGGGATATTATGCCCAGGTTCCTCTGAGTTGCTATGTAGATTAGGAAAGCACACAGAAGGGCCCCCTTAGCAGTAATGACCATCATTTTTATGTACTGATAGCTTCTTAAACTGATGCTGTCTAAAATTTCCTCTCTAGATATTTGTCCAAGGATGCTAAGAATGATTTTACAAAAAAGAGGAAATAATGGTATTGTTATGAAATATCATTTTAATGGCACTTCCATCACTGTGACTTCTTGGCCTAGTGTGCATAAATTCCTAGCCTAGCACATGGAACAGGATACATATGGAAGAAGCAAGAACTAGATCCAACCATTGCTACCCTCACTTTTTCCCTGGGGAAGTGAAGCCCTAGCAGGGGAGAGATGGGCAAGTACCAAGACTTGTTTATGCTGCAGAATATAATGATGTAAACATGTGTTACATTTGCTTATATTCCATTTGTCAAATTATGTTTATATGTGTTGTATTTGTTTCTGGGAGAGGATGCAAGAAGGATAACTGTAATAAAAATTTATTATATGGGTTTTCAAAAAAGCAGGATACATGATCTTCAACCTTTTACCAGTCTCCTTGAATTGATGGGCGGTTTCTCTCCTCTAATCCTGGCCTTTGCAATATAACCAAGAATCTGGATTCGGGTCTCTAACAAAGCTGCAGACCTTCTTTCTGACCCTTATCTATTTTAAAATGTAAGGCCCGTGTACAGGTTGAGATTCTCCCTAAGAGCAGAACTGGGTTCTTCAAGAGGTTTTCTCTTTGTCATTACTTCAGTCTTTGTTCAATTACTTCAAAGAACATTTCTAGAACAAAGTAACCACCAATACATGTCATTGTCACTTTTTATGTTTCCTTAAGATAAATTTTAATGTATTTATTTAAAGTATATCAATTGTTATGAGAAGCACCTGTGATAAAATGATTACTGTAGTGGAAGGAATTAATTTATACTACATTTCACCCAGCAGTATGCTGTATAGAGGCTGCTCCTATTTTATTTATTTAAGTTCCTGTGATGCCATGCTAATTAAGATGAGCCAGATAGAGATAGAAACTGTTGCATATTTTTACTTAAATGCACAGATGTGTGTTTGTGTGTGATAGAGACAGCAGGTTGGGAGATAGAAAGAGGGAAAGAACAAAGTGGTTGTTAGTCATAGGAGTATGTGAGAAAAAAAGCATGATGTGGAGAAAAGGATAAAAGGCACCAGTATGTGGGATGTTGATGGCTACAAATGACAAAAATTGGAGCTGTAAAACAGAATAAAATAAACAAATCAGCAGCAACAAAAACAAGGCCATTAAGTAATTTCTGTTCAAATTCTTGGTACTTAACTATATTTGCTTACTTTATTTTATTTACTTATTGTTGGAAATGAAAATATAATTATAATATTTTTCTCTTCCCTTTCCTTCCTCTAGTTAGTCCAATTTTCTTTTTTCTTTATATCTTGTGGTGGAATGTTTTTTATATGATGTAAATAAATGTTTGGACCCAAGTAGGGCACCATAGAAGTGGGTGGAGAATCAGAGGCAGTCAGGTAGGAAAAAGGGGTAGAGTTTACTAGTCGCCATCTGTCTCTCGAAGAAGAAGCATGTAGAAATTTAAGTGAGCCACGGGCTGCAAGCCACGTGGTGGGTAGATTTATAGAAATGGGTTGATTTAAGAAGAAAGAGCTAGCTAGTAATGTGTTTAAAATATGGGCTAAGCAGTATAAAGTATATAAACGTGTAATTTATTTTTTGGGGGGGACAAAAGCCACGGGCGCACAAACTAGGTTCCAAACCGGCGCCACACGTGCGCCAGGTCATAAATCTCTAGACTCAAACGGGCTGAGAAAAACATACTACAACAGATGGCGCCCAACGTGGGGCACAAACAACCACATAAAGCCTAAAAAAGTTTAAATCAGTTTTTTAAATTGCATATTTAAATTGGTTTAAAATACAAAAACAGCGTAGTGTTCAAACAAAAATTTAAAAATGACACGTCTGCGACACACAGCTTAAACTCATACATTTTACGACAAGATTAACACAAGTGTAATTAATTTAAGATTTCTGTTTATACTAACAAAAAAAAAAAAACAGTTTAAAAAAGTTTTTCTCGTAACAACATTTCCTGAGCCCGCTCTTTGCCAACAGCAACAGACCGACAGTGGGCTCCTCCGCCATATTAAAAAGCTGCTAAGAGAGACAAAGTCAACAATTAAAGTGATACAGACTTTTTAAAGCTCTTTGAGTTAAAAAATAAATAAAGATTCTCAATAAAACAGATTTAGACTCTCAAAACCTCTAAACAAAATATAATGTATATAAAATACACATAGGCTTCAGAGAGAGAGAGAAAAATAAATAAATAAAAAAACCCTTTAAAAAAATAAAAATAAAAATTTTTAAAAAAGGCCATATAAAGATAGCAAATAAACAAAAAGTCTAGACTACGTTTGTTTTGTTTTCTTTTAATTTTTTGACTTTAAATGAGCTAACTACAAAAACATAATTAATTGCTAAAACTACTAAATACATATACTTTAAAGATATTTTGACTTTAAAATCTGTTTATAAAAATATGTTGCTTAAAAAAAGAGTTTCTGCTTTTGTCTCCACAAAAGATCAAAATCTATAAATTAGTTCTAGACAAATATAGTTCCATCTACCAAGGCCACCTAAATAAACATTCTCAGCTTCCTTTTGGGGGACAAAAGCCACGGGCGCACAAACCAGGTTCCAAACCGGCGCCACACGTGCGCCAGGTCATAAATCTCCAGACCCAAACGGGCCGAGAAAAACATACTACAACAATATCTCTCAAATTATGTTCCTTTAATTTAGTTGTAATAGTTACACTTACATATGTGTTTGTGTTGTATTACTTGTATGCATATGATTTCAAGGCTGACCAAATTGTACTGGATAACCAATTATGGGGCCCTTGCCTAGGGATGAGTATTATTCCCAATCTCCAAATTCCTTAGTTGACTATTATTTTTCATTTAAGGATGAGAACTCCATGAGATTTCCCTATTTCATGTTAACATGTCCATTAGTATTGTAATTACTCAGATTTTGTTTAGGTAGACAATATTTGTGTATTTTGAAATATATGGATAAATTTCAAAATATTCAAGTAAAGTTTAAAATTTGCTAAATGTTTGCCTTCTTGGTTTATCTGTTGCTTTTGCTTCTTTGTGAAAAAAATGAATGTGCTTCTTTAGCCATTTGAAAATAAAACGAAAGCATTGGTGTTGGAAGTAGAATAATTTTAAAATTAGCTGGCTATTTTAATAAAACTGGTATTTTAAAAGAGTTATTGGTATTTGTCAAAAGTTGATGATTATGGCTTATTTTCAAATATATTTTAACTTATTTAATTCTTTCTATTTTAGCAAATGTTGCGGGGTTTAGTGTTTGGTTGGTCAAGGACATGAATCACAGAAAAAATATAAATACGTAAAATTTTTTATGTCTTGCTGTTTATGTGACTCTGGGCAAGCACCACTGACTCTGACTATTTCTGTTTTATTTTGAAATAAGGGAACATTTGTATTTAAACACCAATGTTGATATTATCTATCTTCAAGACAAGAAAAAATAACCTAGTAGATGGAAGAATATGAAGAGTAGAAATATTTACTAACTCAAAATAGAAGTGAACTCTGGAGAAACACATTTGGACTTTTCTTTCAGTTATTTTCTATTGCTGTGATAAAGACTCCTATTTGGAGCTCATGGTTTTAGAGGGTGAGAATATGGCCATCATGGGGAACAGCACGGCAGCAGGCATAAAGAATGACACCAGAGTAGTGGATGAGTGCCAGGAGACAATAGGAATGGAATATTCTGTATCCTTAAATCCTAGCCTGGGTGACACACACCTGCTAAGGAGGCCACATCTCCTCTTTGCAGCTCCAACAACTGAGGGCCAACTATTCAAACATGTCCTTTGATGGGCATTCTAATTCAAACCACTAGAGACCCAGTAGATGCAACACAAGTATTTGAAAAAGAGAAACACGTGGAAATTTTATCAATTCAATGTAAAACTGGGGCTTGGAGAGATGGGGAAAAGGAGGAAGTACATGCTGGGTCGAAGTGAAGATGGTTCTCAGAGGAATAATGGGGAGGAAAGGTGAGGGGAGATAAGAGGTTAGGAAAATGTTAGAAGTGAGGACAAAAAATTCAAGTCTCAATTTATGACTTTGCATTCCAGTTCTATTCTTTAAAATGACTGGCTTAGTAAGTCTACTGTTTGGGGGTAATTGTTGAACTCTTGCATTTACAGAGATTTCTGAAATCTCACCCCTTCTTTGCATTTCCATGGGATATAGACTAGCGTTTCTGCTGCAGTTTTGTCTTGAGCTGAGAAAGAGCTGGAAATTTTGGGGATGGAAGCCTTTTAAACATGATGAGAGTTAAATACAGAGCCAAGAGGGGAAGCTCAAAAAACTAGTTGAACATCTTATGATAACATAGTACAACAAGACACAAGAAGGGTGGATTGCCCATCTTAAAGAAGAGGCACTCTTTTTATCCAAATGCCACTATCCAAAAGAGAAAGAAAGCCTATTACAATAGAAGATAGAAAATATGTTTGAGGTATCAATTAGCCGTGTTATAATTTAATACATTTATAAACTCAGGTAACTGGAATAAATTCTAGAATAGAAATTGACACAGTAAAGAATATATAAAGTTATAAATAGGTCAATATCCTATATATAAAACAATAGGCTTGTTAATTTTGATTTCATTTATAAAATGTTTCTACTACATAATATTTGTCTTATGATCAAGAATTTCTCATCTGAACTTTAAGCCTTTTATTTGAGAAGTACACTGGAGGCTTACTCAAGGTTTAAAGGAACTTAGAAAGTATTTGGGAATCATGCATAGAACTTTGGAAATAATGTGAAGAATTAAAGAGCACAGGGCTACAGAAAATTAGTTTAGTCCATGAATATAGACCTAGTGCACAGAAAAACTAGAAACCAAACCACAGAAAAAAATGGAAAAGATCAGATAGGAAAACTTTTCTGGCCACAGTTTCATGCTAATGAGTCTCAGATGCAGACGGTTGCATGTGAAGACACATGGCTACATGACTCTTATTATTAGAGCACAACCTTACTAATAAATACCTTTCATTTTTAAAATGAAGATTAAAATATTTTTGTTGATAATAAAATTCCAATATCTATACATTGTATAGATAAGGAAGGCTAAAATTTGTGTCATATAGAAGTACACTGAGAAAATCAGGTCCTATGGAGTTTAAATAGGAGTTATATGTCACAATAAGAAACATTTCTTAACTGAATATATTTTTTCAGGGACTCAGAAGTCTCCTAGGCAGGTAGGTAACTAAGTTCAGACCCCAGCACTCATAAAGAGAAAGAAAAATTTAGTTCCCAAAGATTATTCTCTCATCTTCCATCTATGCACACACCAACATACACATATACACAAAATAAATACATAAATATACAATAATATTTTCAGGAACATAAAGGTTTTAGGGCCTAAAACATTTACTTAAAATATTAAAACATGAGTTCTAATACATTCCTATTGGCTCATGTTTGCTGTAACCCACATTCAGAAGGTTTCTGTTGTAATTAGTTTTCCTGGCACCTGTTTGGCCCCAGGAGGTTTGTGACCTGGCGCATGGTTTGGGACCTAGTTCACGTGGCAGCTTTTGTCCTGCAAAGAAATGAATCACATGCTTATATCCTTTACACTGTTTGGCCCATATCTTAAGCTAGCACTAGCTAGCTCTTTCATCTTAAATCAACCCATTTCTATTCATCTTTCCACCACATGGCCCACAGCCTGTGACTCACCTGAATTCCTACATGCTGCTTCTCGGGGGGACGATTGAGACTGGCTTAACTCCACCCTTCTTCTCCTACCTGGCTGCCTCTGATTCTCCACCCACTTCTAAGGTGCTGTGCATAGACCAAAACAGTTCTTTATTTACAACACACAAAAAACATTCCCACCACAGGTTTCAGTAGGAATGTCATGGGTTCCTGTCCAACTGCAGCTAAACAGCAATACAATATCTTTAAAAAAAAAAAAATGCTTAGCCTCTTCTAGGTTCCCCATATTTGTATAGAAAGCAGTGGTGTGTAAGATGAGTGACATGTGTTTGACAGATGTAAGAATGCATTATAGGGTGGTAGGGACTACAAAATTGAAGATGATAGTCAGCCCATTTTGAGCCTGTAGGAAGAGAAACATCACATTGGTGAATCTGTTATATTATTTCCCTCAAAAGTAACTTGACATTCAGGACTTTTGTTATAAAAAAAATGGAGAATAAATGTGTTTTAATAACAGTTTCTCAGTTCAACAAAATGCAGCTGTAAGTTACATGTAACCTATGGTCCCTCAACCTTCAATTTTCAGTAAACAAATATTTTACAAGCATCAATGTATACATATCAGGTGTTTATTGGACATGGAAAAAAATAATGGTATCGGGAATACAAAAATTTCCCAAATAACTAAAAACTCACAGAAAATTGAAAAGAATATACAAGGAATCATTTATTCATTTCTGTGCAGAGAAATAGTGCCTATACAAGAAAATTATTTTTGTACTTGGTCAGCTATGCTGTATGAAAATAGCCATTGTTATAATTGTTTTAGGTTATATAAATTTATTTTAATGTAATGCATGCGTACATATAAGAAGCTCTATTCTTGTAACTCTACTCTTCCTCCAGTTTTATTTTTTCTTTCTTGATTTTTTTGTGTTTATTATGAATAAAGTCATATTTTTTTATCCGTGTATTTCCTTGTTCAAGGTCCCTTTCCCCTCACACTACCTCAAGTCACTCTCTCTTCTCCATATCTCCCCATCTTCTCCCCAGCAAGGGCAAGAGGTCCCAAGGTCCAATATTGCTTAGTTCAGCATCCACTCCTGGCAGATCCAGTTTCCTCAGCTCAGCATCAAGACTAAGTCAGGTGTTCCTCTAGGGGGAGTAGCATCCAAAGTGCCAGTCCAAGGTGTTTCAGATCCCAAGCTGTTCAGTGATTGTGGTTTGCAACTTGACATGCTTTGCTTTTTGCTTTTATATTTAGAGTCCACAAATGAGTGAGTACATCTACCGCTTATCTTTCTGGCTTTGAGAGACCTCATTCAGAAGGATATTCTTCAAATCTGTCCATTTGCCTGCAAATTTTAGGATATCATTTTTTTTTCTTACCGCTGAGTAGTACTCCATTGTGTAGATATACCACAGTTTCTTAATCCATTCTTCAGTTGAGAGGATCTAGATTGTTTCCAGGTTCTTGTTATTACAAATAATGCTGCTATGAACATAGTTGAATTAATGCCTTTGGAGTGAGAATATGCATCTTTAGGGTATATACCCATAAGGTGTATTGCTGGATCCTTGGGGAGATTGATTCCCAGTTTTCTGAGAAACCGCCATACTGCATTCCAGAGTGGCTGAACAAGCTTACACTACCACCAACACTGGAGGATTGTTCCCATTGCTCCACAATCTCTCCAGCATAGGCTGTTATCAGTGTCTTTTACCTTAACCAATCTGACACGTGTAAGGTAGTATCTCAAAGTTGTTTTGATTTGCATTTCTCTGATGACTAAAGATGTTGAGCACTTTTTCAAGTACCTTTCAGCCATTCATAATTCTGCTGCTGAAAAGTCTTATTTTAGCTCTGAACCACATTTTTTGATAGGGGTATTCAAGGTTTTGGGCTCTAGTTTCTTGAGTACTTTTTATATTTTAGAGATCATTCCTCTATCACTTGTAGGGTTGGTGAAAATCTTTCCCCTTCTGTAGGCTGTCTTTTTGTTCTATTGACTGTGTCCTGGGCTTTACAAAAGCTGCTCAGTTTCAAGAGGTCCCACTTATTGATTGTTGTTCTTAGTGTCTGTGCCACTGTTGTTATATTTAGGAAGTGGTCACCTGTGCCAATTCACTGGAGGGTATGTCCCACTTTCTTTTCTATCAGGTTCAGTGTAGCTGGGTTTATGTTGAGGTCTTTGATCCACTTGGATTTGAGTTTTGTGCAGGGTGACAGGCTTGGATCTATTTGCATTATTCTACACACTACCAACCAACTATACCAACACCATTTGTTAAAGATACTATCTTTTTTCTATTTTATACTTTGAGCCTCTTTGTCAAAGATCAGATGTTCATACGTTTTTGGTTATTGCCCAGATCCTCAATTCGTTTCCATTGATCCACAAGTCTGGTTTTATGCCTGTACCAGGCTGTTTTTATTAATGTAGCTCTAAAGTATAACTTGAAGTTGGGAATGGTGATGCCTCCTGAGGTTCTTTTGTTGACAAAATTGTTTTGGCAATCCTTACTTTTCTATTATACCAAATGAATTTGAGTATTGTTCTTTCAAGGTCCATAAATATTTGCTAGGATTTTGAATGACAGTGCATTGAATCCATAGATTGCTTTTGGTAGGAGTGCCAATTTCATATGTTGATCCTACATATCTAGGAACATGGGTTATCTTTCCATTTTCTGATATCTTCTTCAATTTCTTTCTTCAATAATTTAAAGTTTTTGTCAAATAGATCTGTTACTTCTTTGGTTAGAGTTACTCCAAGGTTTGTGATACCTCACTCAGTAGTATATTCTCCAAATCCATCCATTTGCCTGCAAAATTTAGGGTATCATTTTTTCTTACTGCTGAGTAGTACTCCTTTGTGTAGATGTACGACAGTTTCTTAATCCATTCTTCAGTTGAGACATCTAGGTTGTTTCCAGGTTCTTGCTATTTCAAATAACGCTGCTATGAACATAGTTGAGCTAATGCATTCAGAGTGTGACTGTGCATCTTTAGGGTATACACCCAGAGGTGGTATTGCTGGGTCCTTGGAGAGATTGATACTCAATTTTCTGAGAAACCACCATACTGCATTCCAAAGTGGCTGAACAAGCTTACACTCCCACCAACAATGGAGGAGTGTTCACTTTGCTCTGCATCCTCTCCAGCATAGGCTGTCCTCTGTGTCTTTTATCTTAGCCAATCTAACAGGTGTCAGATGGTATCTCAAAGTTGTTTTGATTTGCATTTCTCTGATGGCTAAAGATGATGAGCACTTTTTCAGGTGCCTTTCAGCCATTCATAATTCTTCTGCTGAGAATCCTACTCCCCCTAGAGGAACACCCGACTCACTCTTGAGGGAGGGGGGAGAAAACTGCATCTGCCTGGAGTGGAGACTGAACTAAGCAATATTGGGGCAGTGGGACCATGGAATGCCTGCAGCCTGCCCAGGGAAGGGATGGGGATTTGTGGAGAAGAAAGAATAACCTGATGTGGTGGGAGGGGGAAAGGATCTTGAATAAGGGTGTACAAGGTTAGAAAGTGTGACTTCTTTGTTAATAATAATGATAATAACAAAAGAAAAAAAAGAGTTACTCCAAGGTATTTAATGCTATTTGCAGCTATTATCAAGGGTGATGTTTCTCTTATTTCTTTTTCAGCCCTTTCGTATTTAGTGTATAGGAGGACTACTGATTACTTTGAGTTAATCTTGTGTCCTGCTACATTACTGAAGGTGTTTATCAGCTGTAGGAGTTCCCTGGTAGAATTTTGTTTGTCACTTATATATACAATCATATCATCTGCAAATAGAGATAGTTTCACTTCTTCTTTTCCAACTTGTATCCCCTTAATCTCCTTTCATTCTCTTATTACTTTAGCTAAAACTTCCAGAACTATATTGAATAGAAAAAGGGAGAGAGGACATCCTTGCCTAGTTCCTGATTTTAGTGGGATTGCTTTGTGTTTTTCTCCATTAAGTTTGATGTTGGCCATTAGCTTCTTGTAAATCACCATTATTATATTGAGATATTTTCCCTGTATTCCTGATCTCTCCAGGACTTTTTCCATAAAGGAGTGCTTGACTTTGTCAAAGGCTTTTTTTTTTTAGCATTTAAGGATATGATCATGTAGTTTTTTCCTTCAATATGTTTATATGATAGATGACATTTATGGTTTTTCGTATGTTGAACCATCCCTGCATTTCAGGAATGAAGCCTACTTTGTCTTGGTGGATGATATTTTTTTTTTCTTCTTTATTTTGTATTTATCAAAAAAAAAAACAGTAAAAAGAATTTAAAAATGAGGAAGAATTAACAATAACTATACAGAGGATAATAATCATAAGCATGGCTTATCAAGGGTGGAAATGCAAATAAAATTGCTACACATATATTTTCTTTGTGTTCAGCTTTCCCTCTGAATTTTTTTTCCATCCCTGTATATCCTTATTCAAGGTCTCTTCCCCCTCCCACCACATCTGTTTTTATATACTGATGTATACGGTTTGCCAAAATTTTGTTGAGAATTTTAGCATCAATATTCATGAGGGAAATTGGTCTATAATTCTCCTTCTTTGTTGTGTCTTTGAGTGGCTTGAGTATTAGGGTAATTGTGGCATCATAAATGGAATTTGTCAATATTCCTTCAGTTTGTCCCGTGTGAAATAGTTTGAGGAGTAATGGCAGTAATTCTTCTTTGAATGTCTGGTAGAACTCTGCACTGAAACCTTCTGGATCTGGGCTTCTTTTACTTTGGAGACTTTTACTGACAGCTTCAATTTCCATTAGGGTTATAGGTATGTTTAGGTAATTAATCTGGTCTTCTTTTAATGTTGGTAAGTGATACCTGTCAAAAAGCTGTCCATTTTTTCTAGATTTTTCTTTTTTGTGGAATAGATATTTTGAAGTATAATCTGATAATTCTCTGGATTTCCTGGGGATCTGTTGTTGTCATTTCTGATTTTGTTGATTTGTATACTGTCTCTCTGCTTTTTGATTAGTTTAGATAAGGGCTTATCAATCTTATTGACTTTCTCAAAGAACCAACTCTTTGATTCATTGATTTTTTTTGTATTGTTTTTTTTGTTTCAATTGTATTGATTTCTGCTCTAAGTTTGATTATTTCTTGCCGTCTACTCCTAGGTGAGTTTGCTTCTAATTGTTCTAAGGCTTTCAGTTGTGCTGTTAGTTCTCTAGTGTGGGATTTCTCTAGGCTTTTCATATAGGCATCTAGTGCTATGAGCTTTCCTCTTAAGACTGCTTTCATTGTGTCCCACAATTTTGGGAATGTTGTGGATTTGTTTTCATTACATTCTAGGAAGACTTTGATTTCTTTCTTAATTTCTTCCTTGACCCAGAGCTGGTTCAGGTGCATGATGCTTACTTTCCATGAGTTGGTAGGCTTTCTGTGATTTTTGATGTTGTTGAACTCTAACTTTAGGCCCTGGTGGTCTGATATGATACAAGGGACTATTTCCAATTTTTGGATCTGTTGATATTTGCTTTATGGCAAATTATGTGGTCAATTTTAGAGAAAATTCCATGTGTTGTGAGTAATATGTACATTCCTTTGCTTTTGGGTGGAAGCTTCTATAATTATCTATTAAATACATTTCCATCATAACTTCTGTTAGACTCCTTTGTAGCGGGAAATCAGAAGCTATACATGTGAACTGATTGTGTCAGAGTGCTGGAGCCGAGCAGGGCATGGTCAACTGGAAAGAGCGTGGGAAGTAAAGCCCCTGGATAAAAGAGGCAGAAGAGATAGCTGGGCTCTGGCACAGTTCCTGGATCGTGGCAGATCAGGAGGTTGTAAAACTCTCCGGCATGCTGCTTCCCCCTCTATTTTCTCCCTTTGAACAAAACCCTTTTCTATAAGTGATATTTAGATAATAAATATTACTTAATATATATCTCACGGCAGGTTAATTACCATAATATATGGTGCCCAACGTGGGGCGCCATCTCTTATATGAAAATTTTTAGGCTTGTTTTGACCCTGGAGGTTTGTGACCTGGCACACGGCAGCAGTTAAACTTTGTTCACAAGCTGCGGCTTTTGTCTCTCAAAGAAATGAATTATATGCTTATATCTTTTAAAATGTTTGGCCCATATCTTAAGCACATTACTAGCTAGCTCTTTCATCTTAATTTAATCCATTTCCATTTATCTTTTAACCACGTGGCCCACAGCCCTTGGCTCACCTGGATTTTTACATGCTGCTTCTTCGGGGGACAGATGGAGCCTGGCTTAACTCCACCCTTCTACCTGCCTGCCTGCACTGATTCTCCACCCACTTCTACAGTGCTCTATATAGGCCAAAACAGTCCTTTATTTACAACATACAAAACATTCCACTACATTCCTTATTTCTCTGTTGAGTCTCTGTCTAGTTGACCTGTCTAGGGGTTATAGTGGGGTATTGAAGTCTCCCATTATTAGAGTGTGAGAACTGATGTGAGATTTGAGCTTTAGCAGTCTTTCTTTTACATAGGTAGGTACCCTTATATTATGGGCATAAATATTCAGGATTGAAATCTCCTCTTGACCAATTTTTCTTGTGATGAATAAGTAATGTCCATCTTGCTCCCTTTTAATTGCTTTTAGCTTAAAGTCTACTTTGTTAAATATTAGGATGGCTACTCCAGCTTGATTCTTAGGGCCATTTGATTAAAAAAATTTTGCCAACCCTTTACTCTGAGCCTGTGTCTGTCTTTGGGGCTGAGGTGTGTTTCTTTTATGCGGCAGAAGGATGACTTCAGTTTTTGTATCTATTTTGTAAATGTGTGTCTTTTTATAGGTGAATTGAGTCCATTGATATTATGGGATATTAGTGACCACTGACTGATATTTCCTACTATTTTTGGTGGTAGCTTGTGTGTATTACCTTTCTCTGGGATTTTCTTCTGTGGGATTATTGAATGTTTGTTGTTTTATAGGTATATCTGGGATTCTTAGGTTGCAGTTTTCCCTCTAATGCTTTCTAGCAGGCTGGATTGGTAGATAGGTATTGCTTCAGTCTGACTTTGTCATGAAATATCTTGTTTATTCCATCTATGGTGATTGTTAATTTTTCTGGATAGCAGAATAGGTTGGCAGTCTTGCTTTTTTAGTGTCTTTATAACTTTTGACCAAGCTCTTCTTGCTTTCATTGTTTCCATTGAATAGTCAAGGTATTATTCAGATGCTTCTGCCTTTATAAGTAAGTTGACCCTTTTCTTTTGCAGCTCTTGAAATTTTTTCTTTGTTCTATATGTTTTGTGGCTTGATTATTATATGACAAGCACACTTTTTGGGGGAGTCATATCTGTTATGTGTTTCGTAAGTTTCTTGTATGTTTATAGGCATTTCCTTCTTCAAGTTAGGAAAGTTTTCTTCTATAATTTTATTGAGTATATTATCTCTGCCTTTGAGTTGGTATTCTTCTCCTTCCTCTGTTCCTATTATTCTCAGGTTAGGTCTTTTCATGGTGTCCCAGATTTCCTGAACATTTTGTATTATGGCTTTTTTGGTTTTAGTATTTTCTTTGACTGATATATCTATTTTTGCTGCTGAGTCTTCCACTCCAGAGATTCTCTCTTCTGTCTCTTAAATTCTTTTTGTTATTCTTGTATCTGTAGTTCCAGCTCCTTTCTTCAGATTTTCTATTTCCACATTTTCCTCATTTTGTGCCTTTTTTCTTGCTTCTATTTCAGTTTTTATTTCCTGGAATGTTTCTTTTCTTTTTTGGTTTACCTTTCTTGGTTTTCTTTCAAAGATTTGTTCTTCTCTTCCAATTTTTTGTTTGTATTTTCTTCTATTTCTTTAAGGGAACTTTTATATTTTCTTTGAAGTCTTCAAAAATCTTTATTAAGTTGTTTTTGGTGTTGTTTCCTTCAGTTTCCTCTTCTTTACTCTGTTCAAGTCTTGTACTTGTAGAACCACCAATTTCCTCTTGTGTTGCCTTGTTGTTCTTTATATTGTTACATGTATTTTTGCACTGGTATCTGTCCATGGCTTCAGTAATTCATGATTAGACAGCCCCTACTCAGTTGTGGCAAGAGGACTTGTGTGTCTCCGGTCTCCTCTGAGCAATTGGTCTGCTGGATCTCTGACACTCCTCTGGACAAGGGTCTGAATTTCAAATCCTCAGTCCTTCTCTGCTTATGTAGTTGGAGGTGGGCCCCAGCTGTGCAAGGTCCCCTCTTTTAGGTATGGCTGAAGGATCCCCTCACCGCCAAACCCTAGCTCCTGTGTGCTAGGGAGAGCTGAGGTTAAACTCTAGGGATTGACCCTGGTCCCATAGAGTGGCTCTCCGAAAGAGTTGTCTTGGTGCCAGAATCTGCTCACTTCTGGACGGGGTTTTTTATAAATTTATGAAACTGAGAAATGTTTTTCTTTAGATGCTTTATTTTTTCCCATGTGGTTGATGTATAGGAAGCTGTGAATGCCTGTAGCATAACTTCCCTGGGAGCACATCTTCCTAGATATAAAGCAGTCCTTCTTGCAGAACATCTGGGGATAGAGGTTGCAACTCTCCCCTAGGCTGTTGTGCACTGCTACAACTTGGGTATCTGTTAGTAGGTTAAGACTCAAAGTCAGAAAAATAAAACTGAATTATCTATTAGGGGCAGAGTCAAATTACCAGTCTGTGCTTCACAAAACAGCCATCTATACTATCCAGTGAAACAGATGCAGCAGAAAAAAGGCAAGATTAGATACTAGTAGCTGGTGTCTGTCTGCATAACACAGATGAGAGCCAATGGAAGTCAAGGGCAAGAGAAGAAGGAGCAGCTTTGGGATCAGACTCAGAGGTGGAAAGAATTTATAGGCAGATCATCAAAAGACAAGGAGTATCTGGAAGATGAGTACCTGGCAGGGTGTAGTGGTGAAAGCCCCATTGAGTCTGGTTCACATTAAGACACATGTTTCAACTTGTGCATTTCCATTTCTGGCAAGACAGACTGATCTGGGTCTAGAATTGAGCTAACACATGGCAGTATTTTTCTAATCTCTTGCAATGCATGGTTCTGAGAAACAGACAACAAATAAGAAATCTACAAATAGACGTCCAGTTCAGAGGCCAGCGACTGTTTACTCTCTGTTCTCTATTACTTTTACTTCACTTTATCATCAGTATAGTTGGTACTCTACAGCCCACTAAAAAGACAATATATTACTTCTCATATTTAGAAAAGATGATCAGAGTGCACTCTGTTGGACAATTTATATGTCTTGGATAGGAATTTTGAATAAAAAGCTTGCTTAATGGGTAACTTGCTGAAATCTTATAATACTGTGGCAAATTGTGTTCATGATTTTTTTAAAACACTATGAACGTGTACCATGAAACAAGTACAATTATAAGATTCTGAGATGAGAAAGCTACAACTGGCTACAGCCCTTTTAGATCTCAAGTCAATGGGAGACACAGGCCTGAAGACAAATTAGAAAGCATGATCACCATAGGTGTGGGGCGAGTAGTGAGGGCATCCCATACAGCAAATTGATTGTTAACTAATAACTATGGAAACTGTGCTCTGCAAACTGAAAAGAACATTCCTTAGAAAGCTACAGCTTTGTCCTATCTGTTACATTTTCCTGATTCAATATTTGATACTGAAAAACAACATGGAATTTTTGCTACATTGTCATATAACAAAAAAATCAGAAGGAGTTTAAATGATATATGTACTGATTTGAAATATATTATCTAACTCTTCTGGTATTTGTTGTATGAGGTTTCTGGTAGTGGGATTATGTTGTTACATTGTGAATAATTGTCCCCCTTACTGGTTTAATAAAATTGCTGATTGGCCAAAGGCAGACAGGTAGTGTGGGTGGGGCTACCAGACTAAGAATACTCTGGGAACAGGAAGAACAGGGCAGAGATGGTAGAGAGCTGGATGAGTTGCCAGCAGAAGGAGAGGAAAGAAGCTGAAATGTTGCAGTAAAAAAAGGTACAGAGCCACATGGATAAACAGAATGAGAAACATAGGTTAATTTAAAGGTAAAGAGTTAGCAAGCTATATGGTTGGGCTCTAGGCCAATCAGCATAAAATTAATGTAAGTATCTGTGTGTCTCTGTTTGACTGTGGGTCTGTGGGTCTATAGGCTAGAACCTCAGGGCTAGGCCCAAAAGTCTGGACCAGATACCTCATACAACAGGTAGTCTAAAATGAAGAATTTAATGGGGGCTGTAGTCACTCTGAAGGCACCAAGAAAAAAAAATCTGTTTCAATCCTCTCTCTCAGTTCCTTATCCCTTGCCTGTAGCAACCAAAATTTAATATTCACTTTCTGTGTATCTTTCTGTCCCTCTTTCTATCCCCTTTGTATAACAACACCAGCCATATTAGATTTTATTTGCAGTGACTTCTTAACTTAGAATACAAAATATTTCCATCCCAAAATAAGGTCCTGTGCTGAGGCACTGAGACTAGGATTCAAACACATGAATAATGCTTGTCTAACTCTTGTGCAGTTTGGAAAAGATGTGAGTTCCCTCCAAAGAATGGTTACTCATTCTCAATTTAGATGTGAATATTAACAGCCTCACACAAAACCAGGTGTGATTCTGTGAACCATAGGCCCTTGGGAACTATTGATAATAAAGTCTACAAAAATAAAAGTTTAAGTGGCCCATATAAGAGAAACTAATGCTGGTAAGGTGATATCAGATAAAATTCTGAGACAATTTCCCTAATAACAGTAAAGCATGTACTAGATTCATGTTTTTTTTCCTTTACACATTCACTTTTAAAAACAGTAAAAATATTTAAAATATTATTTTGAAATACTTGTAGGTTTATCAGCTATACTAGAAATCTGGTGGTTCTCCGTGGTTACCTGAAAAAGAAGGTCTGTAGTAAAATAAAACAATGCAGTCATATTTACTCAACCTGCCAATAGTAAGGATAAGTCACCCCTGCACAGTTTGGTTTGTCCGATACAAGGCATTATTTTGATGTATTTGGAAATGTAAGAGATACATGTTTTATCTACATTATATGAATAAACTTTGGCTCCTGTATATAAGTATTGGTAAATGACCGCACAGTGATTGGCACATGTTAATAAGAAAGCCATGTTTCATTGTGATTGATTCATCACACTGAAATACAGGACATAAGATTTCCATTACAGCACAGACAGATTACAGAAAGCATGTGGCAGCAATGGAAGTCAGGGAGTGAAGGACTTCAGGATGGTGATTTTTGAAGAGTTTGGCATATTTAAAGAGGTGGCATATCTATAGTGGTACTTGTAGATCATTAAATATTATAGAGTTTGTCTTGCTATTTGTTAAATGTTTTGTTTTTACAAAGTTCTTAGAGGTGGACAGTATAAATTCCCTCATGGCAAACCTATTGGTTTCAGAACAAAAGTGATAAATTACAAATCAGCAATAGCAACAATGTAATCTGTTTACAGTTGAACAGAATATTACATCAAAGTATCTGTTTTTAATTACTCGAATCATCTTATTCAGACACTAAGAGGTTTGAAGAGGAAGAGAGGGTAGAGCACATTCATGAGGTCTGGAACCCTTCAGATGAAAGATCTGCCGGGTCTCCTTAGTGATAACAAAACCACATTTGGACACCCAACTATTTCAAAGGAAATTTTAAGCAAAATCTCAGGATATTATCTAGGAAGATCTCAAAGGGAAAGATAGAAAATTAAAACTCATAGAAGTGAATAGAAGCTTCCTCAAGGTTCAGTGTCAGACTTTTGAAAACTAGGAAAGCAAAGTAAGATGAAGATTGGATGTCAGAACCTGGGAGGGATGGAAGAGAGGTGACGTGAGAATACAGCACTGATCTGTAGGGGCATCTTTTAAAGATACCATAACTATAATAAAATAATCTTTTGGAGAGAGTGTATCAGGAATGTGAAGTCTACCAAAGACAGTCCTGATGTATTAGACTATGCCAGGAATGAATCCCTATGAAGAGAGGGAAAATGCATAGGGGCCAAATGCAGCTTTCAATCTGACCTTGTCTCTACAACCATAAAGAATTCTCTACCCCGGAGTTACTTTGTACAAAGCAGGAAGGTAAAAACTGTCAGAGAAATCAAAACAAAGACCTGATTGAAAAAATATGGGAAATTAAGTGGCCATAAATCACTGAGTTCAAATAGGCTTCACCTAAAACTTCTGAGGGAGCTAGAGAACAATGTATCTAAGCTACCACCAAAAATGTATCAACACCTTCCATCAAAGAGAGAGTGATGAATGCCCATCTACTCTTAAAACAGTCAACGATTCTTGTAAAGTAAAAGCATAAAAAATAAAAAATAAAAAACATGATCTCGTCCACAAATATCCATGCCTTTGAAAACTGAAAAAAAAAAAAAAAAGTTTGAAAACTGTTGTGGAAAATGTGAGCTTTCACTCTTACTTTATTATTCCTGGAGTTTCTTTTCCACCTATGACTTTTTTTTCTATTTTTGTAATGTTTTATATATAAATGCAATTTTACTTTGCTCCCCTAAGCATGACTGAACATTTATTAGGCACACCAAGGAGAAGATTGCAATCTTCTTGAAATAATTCAGACGGTGGTTGTTGGTTGTCAGTATAGGCTAGTCCATAAGTGGTAACTATTCTTATAATCCACAGAGGGGCTTTGGGATTTAAGCATCACCCTGAGACACTGGAGAACCTGCTTGACATATTCAATTTCCCAAAGCGAAGCATAACTGTGTGCTGCCTCAGAATTTTCTGGCTGGTCAGTTATCTTTTTTTCTTTCATACAGTATATTTTGTTCATATACTTTCTCCTCCCTAAACTTCTGCCAGAATTGTTCCACTTTTCTACCATTGCCAATGCAAAACCCTCAAAAACAAAAGTCAAAACAAACAACCAAAATGCAGCATCTTTTTCATTTCCCTTCCTTCCTTCTTTTCTTCCTGCCCTTCCTTCTTCTCTCTCTCTTCCTTTCTTTCTTTTTTTCTTTCTTTCTCTATATTCCTTACTTATTTTCCTTCTTTCTTGCTTGCTTATTTACTTTCTTTTTAAGTTACAATAATTCTCCTGACTATCACAAATTAATGCATGGCTCTGAGCTTGTTTGAGTTTTTGGTACTGAGTTCCAAAGTGCTTGGGAAGATGTACTTAATATTGAGCAGAAGTTGGCAATTATGTGTACATTCTGAAAGGAGATACAGGTCCGACTTCATTATTTCTAGTGTTGCTTATGAGCCTCAAATGTGACCCCTTCCAAGGGAAGGCAGGAAGTCCATTTTTCTTGTTTACTTTACAATAAGACTCTTAAGTGCAGACTCTTGACTATGCTGAGTTTTTCTTAGAGTGTGAAAAGTGAAATGTGACTGTTATCAGTTTTGTGAACATTTACTTCATTTTGAAATTTTAGCAAGCTCTAGAGCCATAAGTATGCTTCAAGAAGAAACTCATGTGAAATATCTTTGGAATCATATATATTTCCTTTAATCTCCATGTGTGGTATACACATATTGGTTCATGTACTTGGTGAGGCCAGAAGCTAGTGCCAGGTATCTTCCCCAAACGTTCTTTAAAACCTAATTTTACAGAGAAGGCTCTAAACAAGCTGGATCTCACTGATGCACTGGCTGGATGGCCTGTGAGCCTGAGATGTCATCTGCATCTGTATGTTGAGCTCAAGGGTTAGAGGTGCCTGGCACAGTATCTGGCTGTTTTATGCCAACACCAGAAATCCAAACTTGGGTCCTCAAAAGTGAGTGACAGGTCATTTACTGGCTGAGTCATCTCTAGCCTCAAATATATTTCTTAGTGGGTTTTCACAAATGCATTGATATTTTAGAGGAGAAATAAATAAAAAAGCAGCAAACAAACAACCAAATAAGTAAATCTCCCTTGGATTTCACTTGTGTTTTCAACAAGGCTAGGCTACACTGGGTATTGATTGCTTATTTCTCTTTATCTCAATTGCTTTATCTCAAACATCCAGAAAACAACAATTTTTCTATTAAAGGACTGACTTATCCAGTGCAATTGTGTGTATTTAATTCTTCCTTTCCCTTTAGTCAACTTAGTGAAGACTGATCTCAAAATAGCAAGTATCTGGAATACTAACGGTGCAGCTCAGGGGCAGAGTGTTTCTCTAGTAAGCATGTCATCCAGCATCCAGCAGAAACCAGAACAGTAAAACCAAAAAAAAAAAAAAAAAAAAAAAAAAAAAAAAAAAAAAAAAAAAAAAAAAAAAACCAGAAACAAAACCTGAGAGATGGTGAATGTGGACAATGACTCAGAACATAAACAAGGCAGTACTGATTTTAAAATCTGAGTAAGTAACTACTTTTAAAATGGAACGGTGGCTGTGATCTTGAGCACCAATTATACTGGATGCCTCCTTTCCCACCAAATCAATATATCTGAATCTTTTTGATCAGTTGCAAAGAAATTATTACTGAATTGGTAATGAGCAAAACTAGATTTAACTAGCTGTATTAACTCACTACATCATGAAATTTTCAAAATTCTTTGTCAACAGTGGAATAAAAAATTTAGAGATTATGTTAATTTTGCTCTAAGGTCCAGTATAGATTGGAAATTATGTTGTATTTTGCAAGAAAAATTTTCTTGTTCATTGTCTACTAACTATGAACATATCAACTTTTAAAAGGTGTAGAAATGATTTGTACACTGTGTATTTGGCTAATTAAGAAAAATCTTTTAAGCAAGGCAGTGGTGGCACATGCCTTTAATCCTAGCACATGGGAAGAAGAGGCAGATGTATCTCTGTGAGTTCAAGGCCAGCCTGGTCTATAAATGGAGTTTCAGGATAGTCAGAGATACACAGAGAAACCCTGTCTGGAAAAGAAATTGACTTTTAAAACATTTGATAATTTGTATTTTTGTCCGTTTAATGACTACATGATGTATTGTCTTTTTCAATTTTTGGTAACATAGTTACCAATTTTTTTATCCTAGTTATAATATATGGCTAATATGTACCATTTTCCTATAGCTTACTTTTACAATACATTTATTTTACATGATTAGTGCAAAACACATCAATATATATTGGAAGCCAGAGTAAATTTATTAATTTTCATAATTTGTTTCACACGAATTATATAAAAAAATCTTTCTCCCATTTTTTTGCATAACTGAGGAAAAAGAGTATCTTAGACACAATGAATTAAATCCACAAAATAGATTTCCAGCTCCAGTCTACACTTTCTCTGTGATCCACAGCCATTTCCCCTGAAGGCTGAAGCTAATTATCATACTCTGATATTAGGGTACTGAGAAATACAGAGGAGATGCCCACACCTGGAAAAATGTAATACTGACAAAAGTGGCCTATAATATTAACGGCTATGTTTGATTAATTTTCTTACAAAATTTGAAGACAATCTGTAAAGGAAGATTTTAAAACATAGAACTATATGTTTGTCTATAAGTGGTAATAAAAAATTATTCTTTTCTCTCTCTCCAGTAAAGATCATGTATCTAGCCTGTCCTTGGGCTCAAGGTTATGAACAACTTCTTTACTTTGCCCCTCCATGTTCAGCTTATGGTTTGCACTGAGTTGTCCCAGAAGATTCTTCATACCTCGCTAGCATAGCCATATTGTACTATTTAAGGAGGAAAGAATGAAGAACATATATTTGCTGTTGGGAAGCATTGCTTCTCTTTCTGTCCTATGATGAAGTTAACCTCAGACCATTCTTAGTAGTATATGTTGCCAGGTATTTCATCAAACTGAACTGAGAGAGCTCTTACTGAAAAATATGTATCTGTGTGTGTGTGTGTGTGTGTGTAAGTGTGTTTGTATGTGTGTGTATATATGTTTGTGCTTGTATGTGTATGTGTGTGTATATGTGTGTGTGCATGAGTGTGTGTATATATGTGTGTATGTGTGTGTATGTATATGTGGATATGCATATGTGTGTGTATATGTGTGTGTATATGCATGTGTGTGTATGTGTGTGTGTGTGTGAGCATGTGCACTCATGATAGCACTTGTGTGGCATTAGAGGACAGCTTGTAGGAATTGCTTTTCTCCTTCTGTTTTACGGATTCTGAGGACTGAACTCAGGCTGTCAGGTAGCAAGTGCCTTTACCCACTGAGCCATCCCACCGCCGTAGAGGGCTCTATGCATGGTGACTAAGACTAGCTAGATCTGCATGAAGTAAATATGAATTTTTCATGATTTAGTGATATAGAAACAGTCATTTGTTCCCTGGCGGTCATGACTCCTTCTGATCACTTAATAGCTGTAAACTGTATAAATTCCTCATTATTACTGTCATTTATTATGTTCTCTTGAAATACTTCAATTCTTCCGGAAAATTTCCCTCAATCCTTATTTATTTAGATATTCCCCCTTCTCTGTAATGCAATATCTCTCATATCATATTCTAATCACAGCACATATGACATTGCAATCATTAATTACATGTCTGGATCCCTTATTAGGATATTCCTTGAGGAAAAGCACATGTGACATGTTTTTGTAACCCCAGTCTCTAGCACCTTTCTGACATACAGTGCATTCAGTCACTAGTTGTCAGGGAGAAAAAGTAGATGAATCGACGACATGAGGTCATTTTCTTTGCAGCTGAATAAGGATTATTTATACAATTGTAGGATGTATGCAAATTGCAATTCAACAGTGGTGTATTGCACATATATTTAAGCTGTCTAGACATGTAACAACTCTGAATTATTATTCTAATTTCATGTAGTCCCCCAAATAAGTTGATTAAAAATATGTCTTCCTCTCCTCCTCTGCTTCCATCACAAACTGAGGAAGATAAGAACCATAACTTTCATCTATGTAAGAGGTAATCCCCTAATTCTGTGGCTATATTCTTGCTGCTTTGGTGCAGGCTACCAGCTTCTTAGTGGTCAGATCAATTCCATCTCCACAGTCAGTTCACCTTGATCTTATTGATGAAGAAAAGAGACTGACAATCTTCTAACCTTAGTACCAACATAGAGTAGTGTTCCAGAAGCACGCTCACCATGTAAGGTGGCTCAAAATGCATTAGTCTTCCTCCCATGTATTTATTTATGTATTTTAGTAGCAATAACAAAATAGTACTTTTTCCTTCACCTGAAATTTAAAAAATACCATATAGTGTCAAGTACAGGCCAAGGATTACACATCACACACTTAACAATGATTCACCTTACATCTCTAAAGCTTTATGCAAATTGATTTACAAATTCCCTCTGAGATCTCTTTTCAGTGATGCAGGCTACCATTATTTTATTTTCTGTAGTTGAATTTGAGTATTATGCATAGTGCATAAAAAGGAATCCTGTGGTCTTTTTCTCTATGAGTTGCTTATTTTACATATGTCATGTTTAAGATTCATTGGCATTATTGCATGTGACGTCTTTTTCTAAGGGTGAAAAATACTTTGTCGCATTTACAACTTTTTTTTCTAAAAGTGGACACCAATTTGTTTGTAGACCATATAAATTAGGTTGTTATAAACATAGTGGTGGAGATGTGACTTCAGAATTTTTTTATAAATTAATTTGAATGAATACCCTGAACTAAGATTTCTGAATCAAACAAAAATTCTATGATTAAGTCTGGGAAAACTCTATGTGTTCTATATCACAAGAACTTCATAATTGCACATCCCTCCTTGAAGGGCACAGACATTCTATTGCTCTAAAACTTTGCCAATGTGTGTAGAATTTTATAAGTCATTGTTTTTTTTGTTTTTTTTGTTTTTTACAAAAGTCAACCTTACATGCATGATTCGATTACTCGCTGTGGTTTAAATTTGTAGTTTTTTGATCATTAGCTCTGGTGATATTTTCTGCACAACTCCTTCATATTTGCATGATTTCAGTGGTTAGTTCCTCAAGAATTTTCCTTTTGCTATTGGTTGATTGTTTTTTGTTTTTATTTATTTGTTTATTTATTTATTTATTTATTTATTTATTTATAGATTCCAAGAGATGTTTCTATCTATGAGATTAAATCATCTATCAACAAAGAAAAATTATATTTTCTCTTCTCCAATTTGGATATTTTAAAATTAGTTTTTCATACTTCTTTTAGGACCTTCCATATTATATCAGACATGAAAAGTGTACTTTTTTTTCAGTATTGAATTTAGAGATAAGAGATAAGAAAATAGTTTTTCACCACTATGCCAGACAGGAGTTGTGGGTTCTTATTATATACTGTTGTTGTTGTTGTTAAGAAAACATCTCTCTATTGCTCATTTGACATTATCATGAAATATGGTCAAATAAGTCCAAATATTTTTAGTATATAGATTAAGGTGATAATGTTTCTTTACTTCTTTACTTATAAATTTATGTATCAAATTCATTGATCTCTCTCTCTTTAGTGGATGGTGGTGATAGGAGCAAGGTCTCACTAAATGTATTTATGCCAATTTCTCGTATTCATCTTCTTTGAGTTCTCTTGAGATGCTTGGGTCTGGATGTTCATTGGTTGCTCTGAAGTAATCTTTCTGTACACTGAGATAATGTGTTACTCTCATTGTTAATAAAAAGTTGACTGGACAACAATTAGGCAGGATTGGGGGAGGGGCAGAGAGCATGTAGGAAAGAAGTGAAAGGAGTCTATGGCAGACACAGAGAGAAGCAAGATTGGCACGCCATACTGAGAAAACTTACCCAGCCATATGGCAAAGCATAGATAAGAAATATTGGTTAATTTAAAGTTTAAATATAAGAGTTAACTAGTAAGAAGCCTGAGCTACTGACCAAGCATTTGTAATTAATATAAGCCTCTGTGTAATTATTTGGGAACTAGTGGTAGAAAAACAAAATCTGCCTACAATTAGTTTACCAGTTTTTGAAAACGTTAGCTGCTGTTTCTTCACCAAGCATGTCTGACCTCTTTTTTTGTTACTTTATCTCTATGTGCATGCCATAGCTTGCTCCTCAAAGCTCACCTTTCTTTTGCTTATATATATGTATATATGTTATACATAAACACATTCAGGAGAAGTCTTTGAATTTATTTTTTCTTCTCTTATTGCATAATTTTATTTTCATTAACATTTTAATTAATTTTCATTATCATTTTAATTCTAAAGATTTTTTAATTATGTTTTAAATATTATAGCTTTTAAAGTTTTATGAGTCTTATGCTTTTTCTCTGTGGCTGAAACATTTCTACTGATTATTGCTTCAGTCCCATATTCTTTTGTTCAGCTTAGTTAATTCTTTTGTTTGTTTGTTTGTTTTTTTGGATTTCTTTGTAAAAATTTTTATGTCTAGTACTGCTTTCTAAAATTTCTTGGTTGTTTGTCTTACGGCTATCTTAAGTATTCTTTAAAATAATTTGGATCTCTGTTTTTTGTTTCTGTTCATTTGTCTTGTTTTTTTCAGACAGGGTTTCATGTAGCATGGACTAATTTTGATCTTGCTACATTGCTAAGGATGACCTTGACCCTATTGCCACTACCTCCTGAGTCCTGAAATTTCACAAATGCAACCCAGGTAACTTTTATTTTCTTGAACTGGTTTCTGTGAATGGATATTGATGCCTTGTTTTGGGTTGTATTTTCTCCTCTCTATTCCTTGACTTTTTGCTGACACCTATTCATGTAAAGAACTATTTCCCAGTCTTCACAAATTATCACTGTGTAAGGGAGAATCTTCACCAATCAGCAGTAAAACCAGACTGTGTAAAACACTTAAGAATTGGTGATAGTCCATACCACAGTTTTTGGCCCCCTGACCTCACCCTTTTTAATTGATAAGAAAACAGAGTCCAGATTCTGACAGGGCTATAAAATGTCAAAGACAGAAACCAGTGTCAAAACTCATGGAAAGTTAGAATTCTATAAAGTTTGGGCCTGTCTTTCCTCCTCTAAAGAGCTCAGAAGGAGTCTTCAGCCTAAAGGGTTTATCATTCTTCATAGAGTGGGGCTGAATACATCTTTGGAGACTGCAGGTGTACTGAACCTTGTCAATTCCAGAATACAGAAGACAGAAGACAGATCTCTGAAACACACCTGCAGATTTTAAACCTCAGATGTATGACCAATACTTTTGCTCCATAGGGACAGTCTATGAGATGTGTGTTTTAATCTATTGTTCTGTGCAAAGTGAGAGTATGATCTAAGGGGAATACCTTCTACTAGGTCAAACCACCACCATTGTTTGCTTCAGTCATTCCATTTAGGCTGCACTAAGTGCTGTTGATGTTCTTGCAGAGCTGAGGTGATACAAATGCTAGTTCAACAGGCAGTATATAGATTAGTTAAAATGTTTCATAGATATTAACTACATGTTTAAGCTGTAACTATATATTCACTATATATTGTATATAAAACTATATATAAGCATAAGTTGCGGGAAGAAGCATTTTCTGTCAATCATAACCATACTATGTTAGGAGCAATTATTGTGATAAAAACATGTATGGCTTGTTCTGTGTGAAAAATTATTTATTACATGGATTTCACAAACAATCTAATCAACTCAGGTTTTGACTGAACTCAAGGAGTTTAGTATCCTCAGAGAACTATATTTACAATATGGTCTGACAATATTTCACAGTTTTGCTTTTATATATACATATATACATTGATAAACATATACACAGACACATTTTGTTCCACTCTATAGGGGCATTTTGTCTACATTATCACTGAGATTATTCTTTTAATTTCCCTTGGTTCTACAGTTTTTGTAAAAACTATAGAAAAAATCAGATACTATGCATTGAGCATTATATAGAAAATAGAGTTTATGACAAAAGCCATGGTACACTCTCAAAGAATGGCAATAGATGATAGCTGGAAGAACCATTGTGCCAACCTATATTTAAGATAGGCTATAAACTATTATTAAAGTCTCTAGAACAGGAGACCTCCCCAGAATGAAATTTTGCTATCCAGGTTATTGGCAGACCCATTTGGATTGACTCTTAACATATGAGAACATGGTATGTTCTTGTCATTTATTAGAAAGCCTCCTACTAGATAGTAACTGTATGAAGTTATAAAATCCTGGTTCAAGTTTTAGATGGTAATTAATAATTCTTCAGACATTTGGAATATTGCAGCTCTTCCTAGAGGTAGAGATGTGACTCTGACCCTATTGCAGATGTGAATATAGTCCTCCAGACACAGTCTTTTCAATGCTAATACCATCTACATAACAAACTGCACCTAGTTTTCATCCCTTTATCAGCTCCACAGAAAACCTAACTCAATCTTCTTACTCCTTTCTGAGAACTTATAGGATTAGGTTACTATTTTAGGGTTTTAGCTTTCACACAGGTTCTTACTATATATTCCAGATAGGCAGCCAGCCAGGCAGGGAAGCAGGCCTCAAACTCACAATCCTCCTGCCTCAGCCTTTAAACAGTAGGATTAAAAATATGTATCATAGTTCTTCGTTGGGTGTCAACACCTATTCTGAACTGAGAAAATATGGCTCCATAAACTACCAAAATGTTACTAATGTCCTAGACCTATGATTCTTTGACTGTGACACTAAGCTCTTAAATTTCTTCAAGCCTATCCTTCTTCCTTTTTTGATTTTATCTTTTTTATTTTCTTTTAAATATGGTCTTCCTATGTAGCCCTTACTTTCTTGGAAATTACTATGTAGACCAGGCTGGTCTTAAGCTCACAGACATCCCCTTGTCTCTGTCTACCAAGTGCTAGGATTAAAGGCATATGCCACAAAGCCTGGTTAGCCTCTCTCTTTGCTCCATAAAGCCTTCCTGACTTGTAGCCTTTTCTTACCCACAACTTCTAATTTTTATATAAAGTTTAGCCTTAGATGGCCAAATGTACCTGAAACAGCTACTCAAAAGCTGCTTATGATAAAAATTATTAACTTGTCACTTGGGCCCTTCAGGTACCTAAGTGCAAGTTGAAAGCCTGTTAACTCTTCCTTCATATTGATTGTCAGTTTAGTTAAGGTTGTAGAGGGAAGCCATTGCTTTATTTTAACCTTTAACCTTTAATCCAAGTTATGTAGAATTCTGTGTTGTCACTTTTCATTTCAGATCTAACACAAGTAATTTATTTTGAAAAAACTAAAATAACCCTAACCCTAACCATAACCCTTAACCCCAGTGTGGGCTGCAGTTAGACTGTCAAAACAGCAAGAACAACACAACACAAGATCATCCTACCATAGTCATCGGCGTTTCACAGTCCTAGCTGTTCTAGAACTCACTCCATAGAAAAGGCTGCCCTTGCACTTAGAGAGATTCACTTGCCTCTGCCTCCGGAGTGCTAGGACTAAAGGCCTGACTTCACCAATTAGATTAGTTCTACTCAACCACAGCATAATGCAAGGAAGAAAATGTAGCAAATTGAATTTATATACAGCTAAGCTAAAAATAAAAGTAGCAAATAATTATTGAGTTTCCATGAAGTTTTATGTATACTAATATATCTTAACTTACCACAGTAAAAAGTATAAATTTCCATTTGTGAGGATATTTACATCATTTTATTTGTAATCTGACTTTGAAGTTACTGACTATATGGAACAAATTTATAAAAAATTTCAGTACACGGGAGGCTAAATGTTGACATTTTTGTCTTTTGTTTAAAAAAATTAACTCTAGAAATTCACTTCAGAATCTATGTAAAATTCTTTTCCAGTTAAGTAAAAGATGGTCATGTAAACATTTAAACTTGATTTTTCCTTTATTTTTAGGTTCTAAAATAGTTCTAAATTGGACATTGTTTCTTTTCTTATCCAAACTCTTGTTTTTGAACTAGTAGTACACCTAATTTCTGGTTAGCAATGTCTGAAGAACAAAAATCTCATGTTATCTTATGATCTATAGCATTCACTGATCCACATGACTGTTCATATAAAAAGGGTTGAATCACTTTGTATAAACTGCTTACAATTGTATGGCTAGTAAACAAAGTAATGCATTCTCAAGAGCAGAAATAACTTGCCACCTTCTCTCTCTAGCAGTAGCTGTTCTTAACTATTTCTTGTCTTAAAATAACTCCTTAAAATTGTTTCTGTTGCATGAATTTTCCATAATTCTCAAAAATTTCACTGTTTATTTATTATTTATTTATTTATTTATTTATTCATTTATTTATTTTTGTCTCTTAAAAACCGGGAAATATTTCTCTTTTTATTTCTTTTCTCAGTTGTTAATCTATTGTTAATTCACCCAGGTAAGATCTAGAGACCACCAAGAGCCAACATATTTTTCTGCAATGGTATTCTTTTTAATCTTTACCGTGTAGTTCATTTCAAAGCTATAATTGTTTGCCAGCCTGCAAAATCTAATGGCTCCCTCTGGTCAAAAGCTGTCAACAGCAATCTATCCAGCAGTGAAGGCATTGCCTGAAATAGAAAAGCATTTCACATGGCTGTATTCCTTGGTGAGCTACAAACAAGGCAAGATTAACATTTTCAAACCCAAACCATTGCTAGCCTCACATAGTAAGATGTAGTCACTAACATATCATTAATGGAGTGTAGCATATCATTACTGGAGAATATAGCTTCCTGGCTCATTACTGTCCTGTGGTCAGAAGTTCGCAAAACAAACTCACTATCCATATTTTTTTTTCTTCTTCCCTTGATTTAGCAATGTGGCAATAAGTCTTTTTCTCAGATGTTAGATCATGATTTATTAGGTGTCTGGAAGTAAACCCCTACTCCACATTCTAACAGGGAAACAGGCTTCAAATGATCAGTCCAGATTTTCTGCTAAGTGTAAAAACTGCTAAATTCATTAGAGAATCTAACAAAGAAAAACTGTCTCTATCTCTCTGTATACACACACACACACACACACATACACACCCAATATTTAGGAAACTTAGAGGTGGGTGATTTGTTTACTAGTTGTTTTATCACAACAGCACTGTGCAATCTTAATGGCACAGCTCAGCATAACCACTCTCAGCATTAAACCAATGATTTAGCTTCATGCTGTGATTCCCATCCCAGCTAATTAGGATTCTTGTCTTCTAAAAACATTTGCACTCTTGGCATTCCAATGGTTTTTCCACTTGTGGCTGGGCCATTTTCAATATTCCTAAATCATAATGTACTGCATGCTGCTAGTTTTTCCGTGACTGGTGATTCATTTTATCTTCTCTACTGAATGCCAGAATTCTTTTAGCAATTCACCAGAATTAAACCAAGGAAAGATTTTCTATTACCTCAGGTTTAAAGCATCCCAATTTAAGTTAGCTTATATTTACCAGACAATTTAGATATAATGTAAAATTTCTGATCTCTCAACGAGCTTTATAGTTCTTCATATGTGCCTAAGCAATACTGAATTAGGTATAGTGCATAATGTGTATGTTTAATTGCAATTTATCTGAAGGAATGATTATGCAGATGAAGATTTGAATAAACATATTTAGTTAAAACTGTGTTAGGATGAAAAGTTAAGAAGTTTATTTTGGTCACACATTAGTGCACATTTTCTTCACTGGATAAAAGGATGATTTTTATTACCCAGTGCCTATAAAAAGAGATATAATAACACAACTCTGAAGTTTCTTCAAAAAACTTCCTTAATAGTTTGCATCTACTAATTTCTTCCTAATGAGAACCCCTACATACTGAAGATAAGAAATTTATCCCCTTATATAAATTGTAATCATCTCATTGAATGCAATTATATCAATTAGTAAAAGTCTCCAAAAGAAAAAAGTACATATTCAACTCTATTTCACAGAAAATTACAAGCAACTGATGACAATTCTTACTGAAATCTGCCAATGTTTAATCCCATTAACTTATTATAAAGATGAATGAATAGTAGAGAAGCCCTTAGTCTAAATTCAAGGCCATATGTGTAGCTCTGGTAAAGTAAAGCATGACAGCATATTTGGTATTTGGTGTATTTTCCTAACACATAACTAAGTCTCAGTGAGTATGGTTTGTTCATTACTGCATCTTCAGACCTTTAGAAGATGCTTGGTGCTTGGCAAATGCCATAGCAATCTTGTCATCCACATTTTTTATTACTATCTACACTCATGTGAGTTGTCATGAAAATACCCTAAGTGTTTCTGCTATATAGGAACATTAAGTGTACAAATAACCATTTGGGAAAACTATGCAGGTTGTTTTAAATCACTTTAAGGGAAAAATAAAAAAAAATAAAAAAACAATAATGAATTGAACTTGGCCAATTACAACAAAGTTTTAAAGTTTGAACTTTATCTAAATGTCAGGTCAGATGCTAATATATAAAATATAATATGTTTCTAAATGCTTACAATTCATGGAATTTTCTCTTTCTATCACCATTTTTAATTTACTGACTTTCATACACCTAGTGTATGATGAGAGCGATACATTTATCCAATAACAAAATACTTTGGAAACCACTATGTGCAATTTCACTACCAATGTTTGTCTGATCACCTTTTAGGCAATATCAGATAGTAGCAATAATAACTTGTATCAGAGAAGGTCATAGTGGTGTAACTTGTCCCTGTCTTATTAACTTTCTTTATTGCTGTGATAAAATCTTCTAGCAAAAGCAGTGTGAGGGAGAAAGAGATGTTCTCATGTACAGCTCAAAGTAAAGTCCAATATGGCATGAAAATCAAAAGGGCAACAACTTGAAGAAGCCAGTTACCTAAGATATACAATCAGGAATAGAAAACAATGAATGGACACAGAGTATTTCAGTTCATTTTCTTCATATTATACAGTGCAAGATACTAGTGGAGAGAATAGCATCTCCCACAAAAAGCATGTCTTCCCCCCACAATCAAACAGAATAATCCGTCACAAATATTCCCAGAGGCCTGTACCCTAGGTGATTCTAGAAGACTTCAAGTAGACAATTAAAATTAACAATTACCTCTGAACCATGCTATCCCCATGGTGGGCAAGGCAGAGTGAGAATCATACCTCTTTAGACAATGAGGAGCTCAGTTCCAGAGCAGAGTGGGAGAGAAGAGAGAGACAGATGTCTTCAAAGAGCTCAGGTCCCAAAGCCTGGCCAGAGTAAAAAAACTGTGTAGACTCTGTGTCCAGAGCAGACAGGAGACGCACAACCCCTATAATCACAACTGACTAAGATTCCACTAAGACCTGAAAAAGAGTGAACCAAGGAAGCAATGGGCAGATAGCAGTACAAGAATACATATAACAATATAAAGAACAACAAGGCACCATCAGAAGAACCTGATGGCTCTACAACAACAAGAGCTGGACAGAGCAATGAAGAGGATACAGAAAGAAACTACAATAAAAACACCTTTATGATGAATATAGAAGCCTTAAAAGAGAATATAAAACAGCCCTTTAAAGAAATACAAGAAAATATAAATATAAAATTGGAAGAGATAAAGAAATCCTTGAGAACACAAAGAAAACCAAGAAAGATAAATCCAAAAAATGAAAGAATCATCCCAGGAACTAAATATTAAAATACAAAACAATAAAGAAGGCACAAAACAAGGCAAGGGAGAAAACAGATTATAAAGAAACAATCTGGAACTACAGATACAAGCATAACCAACAGAATCCAAGAGATTGAAGAGGGAATCTCTGGAGTGGAGGACTCAGTAGTAGAAATAGACAAATCACTCAACGAAAACACCAAAACCACAAAGCCATAACACAAAAAGTTCAGGAAATTTGGGACACCATGAAAAGACCAAACCTGAGAATAATAGGAATAAAAGAAGAAGGATACCAGCTCAAAGGCAGAAATAATGTATTCAATAAAATCATACAAGAAAACTTTCCTCACTTAAAGAAAGAAATGCCTATAAACATACAAGAAGCTTACAGAAAATTAAATAGATTAGACCCCCAAGAAAGTCTTCCCACCATATAATAATTAAGCCACAAAGCATACAGAACAAAGGAAAAATATTAAGAGCTACAAAGAAAAAGGGCCAACTTAACTATAAAGGCAGACTCATTGGGATAATGCCAGCCTATTCAATGGAACCATGAAAACAAGAAGGTCCTGGTCAGAAATTATACAGACACTAAAAGAGCATGGCTGCCAACCAGACTGTTATACCTAGCAAAACTATCAATCACCAAAGGTGGAATAAGAAAGCTATATCACAACAAAGACAGACTGAAACAATACCTAACCACAAATTCAGCAACACAGAAAGCACTAGAGAGAAAACTCCAACCTAAGGAACACAGATATACCCATAAAGCCACAAATTATAATCCCAAAGAAGAAAAGTGCAAAGAAAGGAAATACACACAAGCGACTACCAAAAACATCAGGAAATAATAATCAGGGGTCATTTATATCACTTCATATCAATAGACTCAATTCCCTTATAAAAAGACACACCCTAACACAATGGATACAAAAACAAAAGCCAACCTTCTGCTACATACAAGAAACACATCTCAACTCCAAAGACAAACACAGGCTCAGAGTAAAGGGTTGGGAAAAAACTTTCCAATCAAATGGCCCCAAGAAACAAGCTGGTGTTGGCATCTTAATATTCAACCTTTGTTAGTTTGAAGTCTACTTTTAGACTTCAAACTAAATTCAATCAAAAGAGACCAGGAGGACATTACTTATTCATCTCATGAAAAAAAAAAAATGATCTAGATGAGATCCCAATCCTGAATATTTATGCCCCTAAAGTAAGGGCAACTTCATTTGTTAAAAAAAAAAAAACAAAAAAAAAACTACTAAATCTTAAACCCCACATCAAAAGTTAAACTCTAATAGAGGGAAACTTCAATACTCCACTTTCACCATTGGATGGGTCAACCATACAAAGACTCAACAATGAATTAAGGGTTCTAACAGATGTTATGATGCAAATTGACTTAATAGATATTTACAAAAGCTTCCATCCAAACACAAAGGAATATACATGTTTCTCTGCACCCCTTGGAACTTTCTCTAAAATTAAACACATACTTGGTCAAAAAACTAATATCAATAGATAGAAAAAATAAGAATAATTCCTTGTATCATATCAGACCACCATGGCCTAAATTTAGACAAACTTAGGTGGTTTTGTTCAGCAACAACAAAAATCACAGAAAGCATACAAACTCATGGAAACTGAACATCTCTACATTGAACAACTTCTGGGTCAAGGAAGAAATTAAAAGGAAATCAGAGACTTTGTACAATTTAATGTAAATGAATCCACAACATACCCAAACTTATGGGACACAATGAAAACAGTGTTAAAAGGAAAATTCATAGCAATAGATGCCTATATGAAAAACTAAGAGAAAACTTACACAAGAGACCTAGCTGCGCAGCTGAAGGCTTTAGAACAATAAGAATCAAACTTACCTAGAAGGAGCAGACAGCAGGAAATAATCAAACTCAGGGCTGAATTCAGTAAAATAGAAACTGAGAGAACAATACAAAGAAGCAATGAATCAAAAAGTTGGTTCTTTGAGAAAGTCAACAAGATAGCAAAACCTTATCTAAACTAACTGAAAGAAAGAGAGAGAAAAGTATCCAAATTAACAGATTCAGAAATGAAAAGGGAGACATAATGTCAGACCCCCCCATGAAATCCAGAGAATTGTCAGGTCATACTTCAAAAATCAATATTCTACTAAAATCAAAAGCCTAGAAGAAATGGGCAGCTTTCTGGACAAGTATCAATTACCAAAATTAAATCAAGAACAGATTAAAGACCTAAACGGTACTATAACACCAAATGAAATTGAAGCTGCTATTAAAAGTCTCCCAAATAAAAATAAAAGCCCAGGACGAGTTGGTTTTACTGCAGAATTCTACCAGACATTCAAAGAAGAACTAATACCAATATTCAGTTCCATTCAGTGGAAACTGAAGGACTGCTGCCAAACTCTTTTTATGAGGCCACAATCACCCTGACACCCAAGCCACTCAAAGATGCAACTAAGAAAAAGAACTACAGACCAGTCTCCCTCACGAACATAGATGCAAACATACTCAACAAAATTCTGGCAAACCAATTACAACAATATATATAAAAAAATTATCTACTATGATCAAGTACGATTCATCCCAGAAATGCAGGGATGGTCCAACATATGAAAAACTATAAATGTCATCCATCATATAAACAAACTGAAGAGAATAGGCACATGATCATCTCCTTAGATGCTGAAAAAGCCTTTGAAAAAATCTAACACTCTTTTATGATAAAAGTCTTGGAGAAATCAGGAATACAGTAAAAATTCCTAAGTATAATAAAGGTGATTTAAAAGAATGTACAACATCAAAATAAACGCAGAGAAATGCAAAGCAATCCCACTAATCTCAAGCACTAGACAAGGCTGACCCCATCCTCTTATCTATTCAATATGGTTCTCAAAGTTTTAACCATAGCAATAAGAAAAGGCAAGAAGATTAATAGGATACAAATAACTAGAGAAGAAGTGAAACTATCTCTATTTGCAGATGGTATGGTTGTATAGATAAGTACCCCACAAAATTCTACCAGGGAACTCCTACAGCTGATAAACACCTTTAACAATGTAGCAGGATACAATATTAACTCAAAGAAATCAGTAGCCCTCCTACACACTAAAGATAAAATGGCTGAAAAATAAATAAGGAAAACAGTACCCTTTATAATAGCTACAAATAACATTAAATCCCTTGGTGTAACTATAACCAAAGAAGTAACAGATCTGTTTGAAAAGAACTTTAAATCACTGAAGAAAGAAATTGAAGAGGATATCAGAAAATAGAAAGATATCCCATCTTCCTGAATAGGTAGGATCAATATAGTAAAAATGGCAACCTTACCAAAAGCAATCTATAGATTCAATGCAATTCCTATCAAAATTCCAACCCAATTTTTTAACAAATCTTGAAAGAACTATCCTCAATTTCATTTGGAATAACAGGAGAGCCAGAATTGCCAAAAGAGTTTTGCTCAACAACAGAAGCTCAGGAAGCATCACCATCCCCGACTTCAAGTTATACTATAGACCTATAGTAATAAAAACAGCCTGGTACTGGCATAAAAAGACTTTTGGATCAATGGAATTAAATTGAAGACCCCGACGTAAACCCAAAAACCTATGAACAACTGATTTTTGACAAAGAGGCCCAAAATACTCAGTGGAAAAAAAGATGGTATCTTTAACAAACGGTGTGGGCATAGTTGGATGATAGTGTGTAGACAAATGCAAAGAGATCCAAGCCTATCCCTCTGCACAAAACTCAAATCCAAGTGGATCAAAGACCTGAACATAAACTCAGCCACACTGAACTTGATAGAAAAGAAAGTGGGAAATACCCTCCAACAAATTGGCACAGGTTACTACTTCCTAAATATAAAACCAGTAGCACAGACACTAAGAACAACAATCAATAAGTGGGACCTCCTGAAACTGAGAAGCTTCTGTAAGGCCAAAGACACTGTCATTAAAACAAAATGATGGTCTACAGAATGGGAAAGGATTTCCACCAATTCTACAAGTGACAGAGGACTGATCGCTAAAATGCAGTGAGAACTCAAGAAACTAGAGCCTGAAGCCCTAAAAAACCCAATTAAAAATGGGGTTCAGAATTAAAAAGGGAATTCTCAGCAGCAGACTTACAAATGTCTGAAAGGCACTTGAAAATGTGTTCAACATCTTTAGACTTCAGTAAAATGCAAATAGAAACAACTTTGAGATACCACTTTACATCTGTCAGAATGGCTAAGATC
This sequence comes from Sigmodon hispidus, assembly GCA_004025045.1. NCBI lineage: Eukaryota > Metazoa > Chordata > Mammalia > Rodentia > Cricetidae > Sigmodon > Sigmodon hispidus. Next base: position 13,036 of record PVIH01013956.1, on the reverse strand, counting down.
AATAACACAGATGAGAGCCTATGCTGGACAGGATGTGGAACAAGAGGAAAACTCCTCTATTGTTGGTGGGGGTGTAAACTTGTTCAGCCACTCTGGAATGCAGTATGAATGATTCTCAGAAAACTGGGAATCACTCTCCCTAAGGATCCAGCAACACCACTATAGGGCACATTCCCTAAAGAGGTACATTCACACTCCAAAAGCATTAGCTTTTATTTTGTTATGTTCATAGCAGCATTATTTGTAATAGCAAGAACCTGGAAACAACCTAGATGACCCTCAACTGAGGAATGAATTAACAAACTGTAGTACATCTACACAAATGGAGTACTACTCAGTAGTAAGAAAAAATGATATCCTAAAATTTTCAGGCAAATGGATGGATTTGGAGAACATCTTCCTGAGCGAGTTCTCTTAAACCCAGATGGATAAGCAATGGATGTACTTACTCATTAGTGGATTTTAAGCAAAAACATTCTTATTTCATTGAAAGATGATTGGTGAGTAAAGTGATTTAAAACACACACACACTCACACACACATACACACACACACACACACATGCAAACAACAACAACAATAACAAAAACCTTCTGGTTTGACTGTGGAAGGGTTGCTTAGCAGAAATCTGTGGTCGACATAGTGCATCCATGGACATTAGCTGAGACCTACTGTGCTTTCTTCATCTGTAGCTGAGACTAACCTGGCTTGGAGAGCTTCAGATTTATTTTTTATGTTTTATGTATTTTAGAGAAAAGAGAAGTTTTATTACTGTATGGGGTTTTTTTTTAGCTATCTTGAATGTTTTGCTTTTTTATATAAAGTTTGATATTGATTTTCAAAAACCAACTAAAAAGAAAATTATCTCTTTAAAAAAATTAACAACTACACTGCTCAGTGTAACTATCTTATAGGATTTGCTTAAATTCTCACACTGACTTATAATCTTCAATATGATACATTAAATATGATATGACACTTAACTACATACAAATATCACAGCACAATATAGAGTATGTTAGGCAGTAGTTAACTAGTATTCACACTTAGTATATTACAGGAATGTCCACTGCATTAATATGATGTTTATTCCATCAATTTCTCATGAGATATTCTTAACACTATGGAAATAAATCTATTCTTAAATATGAGATTTCAGTGATGAATCAACCCCATTTTCACCTTGAAGATAGTACTATTGTGCCCAAACAACAACCATCTAAGAATTAGCCTATTTCAGGTTACTTATTTTAGAGGTTCATAGGAAATTTGGCAACAGGGATTTCAGAAGAGCAAACAGAGAAATCAGACAGTCTTGTAATAGTCAGTCGCTGCAAACATGCTTTTTTTGACGCTTTACACCATCATGTTGTATAACACTTCCTTCATTTTGAGTGGCCTTGATGAATGACTTTGTTATGATCTATGGCTGTAAAACTTTTGAGTGTACATTTTCCAGAAGGAGAAGCAAACATAGATGATGGCTGTAGGAAAATTTCCAGATATCTCTTATAAAAACTGCTAAAACGTGTGCTCCCTGACAAGCACTTGTCCTTAAGATACACTGGTTTCCTTTGCTCCCCACCTCTGCCTGCATGACATCATTGGATCCAGTTGTTTTCGCATACAGTGAGACAAGTTATATAGTACATTGATTCTGCTAAAAAAAAAATTCACAGTATGCAAACAAACCATTAAACATGCGGTCAACTGAGAAGTCATTTTTAATATTAAATGATGCTGAGAACACTAATACACATAATACATTTTAGTGTGAAATAGAACCTATAGGTTTTCCAAATTTTATAGGTGTATATGTTTCTGTTTGTGACTAAACAACATATATTTTCCACCATTTGTTTGTGGAAAATGGAAGAAGGACCTGAGTTGTCAGGTAATAAACAGAAAAGTAATTTTTTATTGTTTTTCTTATGAAAAAAAAGTTATATATATATATATATATATATATATATATATATATTTTATACATGTATCACCTTGTTCAGGCTCCCTTCCCCCCTCTAACCCCTCCCAATCACTCACTCTTCTCTCCATCAGTTCATCCCCTCTCCAGCAAGGGCAGGAGGACCCATGGTCCCAAAGTGGCTTAGTTCAACATCTACTCCAGGCAGATCTGCATTTCTCACCCAACGTCAAGACTGAGTCAGATGTTCCTGTGGAGGGAATGGGCTCCAAGGTGCTAGTCCAAGGTGTCTCAAATCTCAAGCTGTTCAGTGGCTGTAGTTTGCACCTTGGACATGCTTAGCTTTTTTTTTTAAGTCCACCAATGAGTGATTATGTCCCCTGTTAATCTTTCTGGGTTTGTGATACCTTGCTCAGGAGAATATTTTCCAAATCCATCCATTTGTCCACAAATTTTAGGATATTATTTCTTTCTCACTGCTGAGTAGTACTCCATTGTACATATGTACCACAATTTGTTAATCCATTCCTCAGTTGAGGAACATCTACATTGTTTCCAGGTTCTTGCAGTTACAAATAATGTTGCTATGAAGATAAGTGAGCTAATGCATTTGGAATGCGAATCTGCATCTTTAGGGTATATGCCCAGTAGTGATATTGAACTTTAAAATTTTCTACATTTAGTTTCTAGCTTACTGAACAAAATGAACCACAACTTATGATATAAATAACTAAACTCAAAGTATTTCATTTTAGATAACTGTCCTACATTTTAACATAATGTCACAATAAAACATAATGTCTTTAAGCTTAAATTCCAGAAACTGCTCAAATTACCAATAAAACATTTCATAAAATAAAAAGACAAATTAATAAGAAAATACTGTTGATAAGTGAAATTACACAGTGAAATAGCCAGGGTTAAAAAAGACAAATTAAGAATCAATCTCCAGAGTTCACTTAGAATAATTATAAACACATAAAAAGTCATAAAAATCAAAGTATAGGCCATGAATTAAAAGCTCAGTGATGAAGAGCACTGACTGCTTCTGCAGAGGTCTTAAGTTTGGGTCTCATATCCACAGAAAAGGCTCAAGACTATCTGTAATTTTAGTTTCAGCAGATCTGGGTCCTCTTCTGTCTTCTTGTGTATAGACATACAGGCACGCAATTGCTCATACACATAGTATAATTTTTAAAAATACAAGTAACAAGTACTAGAAAAATATGAATAAATTTTGCCTATGAATTCTACTTCTAGGGTATTTGTATTTACTGAAACTATGGCTGGATTTAATCTAAAAATGATAGAAAATACAGACAGTTTAGCTTTGTAAAAGCACTTTCACAAACAACCATCATTACAAAGTACAAGGGTAAAAGACAATACAGAACATAAATTTCTAATTTTCACAGTGACTTAAAGAAGAGTGTATGTAATTCACCAATACTTCCTAAAACAAATGAAGACAACTTATGTTGTTGAAAAGCAAGACAAATACACAAACAATACAAACTGAAAATATAAATACATCTAAAATATGAAAAGATGATCTTCTTTGCTTATAATAATAAACCTGCAAATTAAAGATAGCTCATTGTGTGCATGAATGTAGGCATAAGTATAGAGGCTAAATATTGATATTATGACTCTTCCACAGTTGCTCTCTACACTATGTTTTTAGATAAAATCTCTGAATGCTCATGTTTTTATTTGAGAGAACATATTATTTTTGTAGCATTTTTTCTAAATTTATTCTGAAATGCTACTTTACTTCCTCACAAAAAGAACTTAAATAAAATATAAACTCATCTTTTTCATTTTTACTTTAAAAAAATCAATGACAATTTTTCTTACATGTGAATGTAAAAGCACTGCTTGCAATTCTTAAAGTTAGCCTTTATTTCCTTAGTTATATCTGACAATATCAATACTACCTAGTTTTAAAAAATATGTTAAAAAAGAAAGATCAATGATTTGAATTGAAAGTGAAATAATTATCATTTACTTATTCTTTTATAACTTTCATATTACTTTTCCATGTGTGTGTGTATGATGTGGTGTGTATGTGTGTATGTGTGTGTGTTTGTGTGTGTGATGAGTAGAGGTCAAAGGACAATTTTGAGAGGTTAGTTCTCTCCATACAACATGCGTACAAGGATAAAATTCAGGTCATCAGGCTTATGTGGCAAGTGAGTTTATGAGAGGCCAGATCTTTATAGATTTTAATATCTAAAAATTCCCAAACCATTTATCTCTCAAAGACTTTCATTTATATTTGTTTATCTCCTACTAGTTAGCATTATAAAAAAAAAGTAACTAGTGACAAAACTGAGATTCCCTCTACATTTTCTGTGTAGATAAGAAAGCATATTTTTGCCTTTTATATAAACATATATAAAATATAAAAGTCTTGTTATTCTTTGTTTTTATAACAAGTATTTTATTATTTTAATTATAAATATATATTTTTTCTTTCTCCACACACTCATGAATCCCCCTTATTCTTTCTCCAATTTATGGCTTTTCTTCTTTGGTTGCACCCACACACTTAAATATATAAAATGCAAACTGCTCAGTTGACAGTTTTTAACAGCATTTTTATAGTCCTCCCCCTGAAGATGTGTTCAGTGATCCAACCCATGACTCATCTTAAGAAAATAGCCTACATCATAGAGCCTCCCATGCTATAAATTAAGTTTAAAAGGACAGAGCAGGAGCCCATGACACATAGACTGTGTTTTCTCTTCCTGAGGTTTCAGTCCTTGGTGTTCTCTCTAAACATACAGACCTCTTCATCGTTGGTCTGAGTACACACTTACTGTGAATGATTCTTTATTTCACAGCCTTTTTCTGAGTGTTCCCCTTTAGATTATTATAAGAATTGGAAGAAAAAGAAGATCCATTTGCTATGCCTAAGAACATTCCCTCCAGCACACATCTAAAAGTACTTCTAAGTACCAATTCTTTGGCAGATCTACAATGTAATTTTTAGTCAGTAGGTGTGGTAATGTTTTTTACCCAGTATGTCACCATGGTAAACAATAGTGTTTGGTTCTTTTGTTAATGGAGGCATCACTCCGCGGCATCTGCAACCATACACAGGCATTTGGAATTTCATTCCACTTAAAGCCTCTGTGTGTCTGGAAAGTTATTAGGTTGGGGGACTGTGATTAAGGTAAAGGTCAGTGTGGCTATAACATTTCATAGAGACTTTGAGAGGCCAGGTTTACTGCTTACTATGCTGCTCTAAAATGAAGTGTGTATCCTTTATAAGAAAACACATCTTAGAAAAAAAAAAGTGTGATCTTTATAAAAATAATGCAAGTTACCTTAATAAAAAGGCTACAAAAAAGGGAAGCTATAATCTGGCCCTTTTTTCACTCTGACCCCATCTGTTGTAAATGAATAAAAGCACAAATTGGGTTTTATGCTGAGGAGTTTAAAGTCAGTGGTGGTTTACGGTCATAAACAAATGAAAACCAGAAGGAGGCTTGGGAGTGCTGAGAGCCTCCTTGCTGGAGAGGCACTGCTGCAAACAGAGATCACAGAGGAAAGCAGGCTGAAGGGTGACCAATGTACCTGCACCCCGAGCATATCTCTAAGATGTCTTCCTATATTCGGGACAAGTGAAACTTCACTGAAATTACATAATGATGAACTAACTTCAGTTAATGACTTCTGTGTTGTTAGATTAAAAAGATTTTCTATTGTTACATCCTTTCTTTTGTGAGAGAGTTAAACTTCTGGATCATATTTTGATTACTGTTGTTCCATTTTAACTTTTACTTACCCAAAATATTATATTTAAAAATAATTTGTTTATATTTTATGTGCATTTGGTGTTTTGCCTCCAAGATGTCTGTGTGAGAGTGTCAGATCCCTTCGAGCTGGAGTTATAGACAGTTGTAAGCTGCCATGTGGGTGGTGGGAATTGAACCGGGGTCCTCTTGAAGAACAGTAAGTGTTCCTAATTGCTGAGCCACTTCCTCAGCCCCCAAAATATTATTTTAATCTTCTTTGTAAATGCGAAAGACAAGAAGTTTAACTCAATGTTTGTGTTTATGTTAATATGTCTGTGTGCACTTCTATGCTAGTGAATGACTTTGTGTGTCTCTATATGTATATGAGTATGTAACTTGTGTGTGTGTGTGTGTGTGTGTGTGTGTGTGTGTGTGTGTGTGTGTGAGAATCTCTATATGTCTGTGTGCGTGAAATATGATGAGATACCTTGAAGGGAAGTAGTTTTTTTTCTCATCAGAAAGGCATGGTGGAATTCAGTGTAGGTTCATCCTTAGGGCCTTCTAACATACCTCTCAATACCAGCAACTTTTTAATGCATCATTCAGCTTCATTTCTTCAGTATGTATGTAAGGGCACAGGTATGTAAATGGGACAAGGAACAGTGGGCCTTGTATACATTAGGCAAATACTTTACTATTAAGCTACATACCCAACCCAAATGTTAGTATCTTTGAATGGGCTCATAACTATTTTTTAAATTTTTAGTAATAGGCAAAATCGAAAACTCAGAAATAAGATTTTTACACTCCTAACTTTTACCTCATATTCCCAGTGTGTCTAGCTTCTTGAACATAATGAGATTGGGAAAGTAAACTGAAATGTTTAGAAACAAGTCAGAAGGCCAAGCTTCCCACTAAGAAGACCAGAAACAGATGAGATTTCTGAGGGTATCTCTCTTTGCACCAGGAAAGGCTGACCTTTTCATGCTTCTTCCTACTAAATGTATATGTCTCCTCTTGTTTACATCTTTTTGGGTTGTGCACGTGGGATGGGAGTGAGATTTGTGTTTCAACACAGCTAGGAATGCTGTGGAACCTACTGAGAAATATCTTGGCTTGGTGTGGAGATTTATCAATTCACGTGCTGACTAAGCTGAGCAGAGTTTGACTACTTGGTAATTTGGTTCTCGATCACAATTACTAGTTTTTGCTTGTTTGATTTGTTTTTCTATGTCTCATTTTACTTGAAATAGAAAAAAAAACACAAGCTCAGAGCCGTAAGTCCGACATCTCTCTGTTTGTTTCTCTGCCTGCTATCATATAAACATGGTTTATAGGTTCAAAGGTTAGCAAGGCTCTAGTTACTGGGTTCTGACCTAATGTGTTTGTTTTCCTCCAGTTCAATAGATTAAAAAGCATATCTTCATTGGTCTACAAATATTTACATAGCTGACTATCACATTAAGTAATACTAAAACTTAGAAAAAAGAAGACAGAAAAATATAATTTTAAAAACTGACTGGAGAAACACTATTTAACTTATAAAAGAGAAACTGTAATGTATTCTTTAACTAGGGAAACTGGCTTAAAATTAAATTCTTAATCAAGTAAATTCTTTCTTAGGACTCATTTACTTATTTTTAATGCTAAGCAATCTAATAAATTTGCACCTGAAGCTACACAGGGAAAAGTATTTCATGTTTAACATCTGAAGCAGTTTCCAGCACTAAATGAGACTGTAGAGCAGATTGTTTTCTTTCTTATTTATTTATTTAGTGTGTGGGCGTGGGTACACATGTGTGCAGGTGACAATGTTGAATGCCTACATGTGAATACTGGCCACAGGTCAACATTAGGATTTTTATTCTCTCTCTCTCTCTCTCTCTCTCTCTCTCTCTCTCTCTCTCTCTCTCTCTCTCTCTCTCTCTCTCCCTCTCTCCCCTCTCTCTCTCTGCTCTCTCTGGCAGGGTTTCTCATTGGCCCTGGAATCCACTGACTGGTTAGACTGACTGGCCAGACTGTTCCAGGGATTCCTATCACTAGAATCATAAACTCTCACTCAATCAGTTCTGGATTCATTCTGTTTTCATGGTAAGCACTTACCCGACTGGCCCATCTGCCCAGCTATAGTATAACACTAAACTTACATCCCATTGGTACTGAAGCTCTTTGTATTATCCTCTGGCTGTCCCTCTGTGTCACTCTCCACTCTCAGTAGATGCCCATATCTGTTCATTTCTCTAGTGGAAGAAGGGTTTTGCTCTACTTTAGGTGACATGAGAAGAAAGATGGGGATATTCACAGGTGGAAAGGCTACAGGAGAATTGGAAGAGAAGCAATAAATAGAAACCACAGATAACCACATTCAAAGTTCATAGCCTTAGACCTGAGTTCAGTCCTAAAAGACCATGAGTTCATGGTATAAAGCTACTCTAAAAATTTCTTTTCACACCTCTATAAGTATGCAGTAGCCTGCCTGCACATAAAGGTACATACACACATCAATAACAAGTATAATAAAATGTGTTTTGGAAAAAAAATTAGTTTTCTGTCTCACAAACTTGAGGTTATCAGAAACCTGGCATATTTTTCTGAAACATAAGACTGTTCAAGAATCCATCCAAAACTAAGATGCATGAATATTTGTGTACTTTGAAACTCAGTTCTGTCATGTCAGCTGATAAAAGAGATAAGGAGCCTTTGAGACACTCTAAACAGATTCTCAGTACTGGCAAAGACTGAGATCTGATATCTTGCTGTGCAGTTTAGGATATATGTACTAGTACCTTAAGAAAGACTTACCCCAGACACTTAGATTTGTGACTAAGTTGGCAGTTTAAATGAATGTAAGGTCAATTGGAGGGAACATATGCTTCTAACCCAAGAAACTGGAAAGTTGAAGCCATAAAGTCATAAACTTATGGCCATCTTGAGTTATAGTACATTTAAAACCAATCTGGGTTATATAAGATGAGCTTGTCTCAAAAAAAACATAACAAAACAAACAAAAAACAAATAATTGCTAGGTATGATAAATCCTACCTATAATCACAACACTGCACTTGGAGACAGAAGCAGCATTAACCTAAGGACATCTTCAGGCACACAGTTATTTTGAGGCTATCCTGGGCTACATGAGACTGTTTCTGAAAACAAAAAAAGCAATAATGGAAATAAATGAAATAAAGAGGAGAGAAGGCTGTTCTAAAAAAAAAATCTAGATGTGTGATCATCCTCAATGCTGTGAGAAAGGTAGCACACAGTCCTGTTGGGGTATCTCTACATGAGCAATAGATAAAAACATACAAAAAATTTTTAAATTGATGAAAAATTGGAAGAAAATAAAGCTGAGCTAAGCATTGAAAAGTCACTGGTATGGAGACACTGGTTTGGAAGGACCCTCAGAATGAGTTTCCAACAAATTGCACTATGCCTCTCCTATTGGAAAATGCTATATGCCTTCAGGGACTCTCAGAAGCTGCAGTCTGACCTTGGGGATCTGATAGCAACCATAGGGAGGAAGGGTATGTGGCTAAAGTCATGGAGAAAGACGTGAGACCAAGAGAGAGCAGGATAAGAGCACAGAGCCCCACAGTTAGATTCAGCAAGAGGCTTTGATATTCCTAAACTTCCCTGGCTGGTTTTACATGTTTGAGTGACCTCTGTGTACAGGAAACAGACAGCAGTAGAATCAGGGAGGCTGGTGGGATGAGTAGGCTTCTGAATTGGCAGGGAGTTATTGATTCAATCAGGTCTTTCTCTCTCTCTCTGTCTGTCTCTCTCTCTCTTTCTTTCTCTCTGCCAGTCATATATATGTAATATATTATAATATATTATATATTATAAAGAGTAAATATGTATCATTTATTACATATTTTGTTTTACATGAACACATGACACAAAAACAATTAGTTATTTGCATTAAGGATAGGAAGACATCAGCACTCCAGTGAAGTAGAGTTGGGTTAGCCTTTTCCGTCATTTTGTAGTCCAAATACAAATCCATTTCGTGAATATAGAGCATAATATCTAGTTATAGCAGGTCTTTAATAAGTTTGGAATTATGTTTCCTAAAATGAATCTTTCTCTCATCCAGAAGAGTACATAGGTGATTGTGACACATTGCAGACCACTCTCAGATATCAACAATTTAATTTTAGGCACTACCTGCATAAGAACACATTCCCAGCTAATATTTTTCCAGTAGAATGTCCCTTGGTATTATACCCTGTAACTTTTCCATTTAATATTTTCCCCATAAAAAATATTGAAAATTTTATTTTCTACAAAGAAATAAGAATGGTTTTAAATATTTTAGTTATCTCTTATTTATTTATTCATTTATTTTTTATAGGAAATCACGTGAATAGTGATCAGAACTGGGTTGTTTCTTCCCTTTCACTTTGTGCATTTGAGGATCAAACTCAGATTGTCAAACATGGCAGTAAACACTTTACCCATGAAGGATCTTGCAGTCTGTGAAAGAGTTTTCAGTCATAGTCTCCATATTAGTAGTTGAAGTCAGACTCAAAAGCAAATATGTTAAAGTGTATTCTGGGTGTGAATAAAGAAAATATTGCCAGGGTCCAGAATGAAGAAAATACTGTTGCAGAATATAAAACCACTGGCTTTTTAAAAATAAATGTCTACTGTTTGATGACTAAGAAGTAATTTTTGAAATTTATTTCTTTTTTTTAAACTTTATTTATTTATTTGCCTTGGTGTTTGCCTGGAACTGGAACTACAGACAGTTGTGAGCTGCCATGTGGGTGCTGGGAATCGAACCCGGGTCCTCTGGAAGAGCAGACGGTGCTCTTAACCACTGAGCCATTTCTCCAGCCCCTTGAAATTTATTTCTATTATAGTTTACTTGAGCTTTATCCAACATTTTCAGAACAAAGAAAAATTTTCTTAATTCTTTTCCCAAAGGTAACAGAATATCTAAAATGTAAAACTAAACATTTTCTGATATTAGTAAAACAAAAAAAATTCTACACAACTAATTATATTGAAACTTCTCTATCACATATATCCTATTGAAATAAATAGTGTCAAAAATCTCCCAGAGTCACAATGACATCATTAAGGCTTGTTAATGGTTGTTCTATTAGAAGAGAGAGATATAAATATAAAACCAAACTTCATGCATATGATATGACACTGGATTATGATCACCCACATGGACCTGGGAGATCCAGAGAGCAATTATAAAATTCTAATGCTCAAATATAAGAGTCTGTAATTTATTTCTTCTCAGAAATTAAGTTTCTTGATATGGTATTTTGATCTTTGTATACCAAACAATGTATTTCTTACATAAACACTGTTTTACTATGTTGTAATTATAACCAATAACAGTTATGAGTAAGCAGGTCCATGTTGTAGAAAGTTTCCAGGCCTATTTGGGCCCGAGGTTCCGACCTGGCCCACAGCGGCTTTTGCCCCCCCCAAAAATGAATCAGACACTTATATTAATTTCATACTGTTTGGCCCATGTCTCAAGCACTTTACTAGCTAGCTCTTTCATCTTAAATCAACCCATTTCTTGTAATCTACTAATCTACCCGCCACACGTCCCGGCCTGTGGCTCACCTGTATTTCTTACATGTCTGTTCTTCTCGGGGGTAGGATGTAGACTGACTAACTCCACCCTCCTTCTATATGTCTGTCCTCTGATTCTCCACCCACTTCTGCGGTGCTCTACATAGGCCAAAACAGCTACTTTATTTACTTTATACAGAGAACATTTCCACCACAGGTCCACATTATCATATCCCTATTCAACATATTTAAAACTAAAACTTACAGTAAGATAGATAATATTTCTGCATAGCTAGTTATGCTCCAAGTAACCCACAAATGCTTTATTAGTTGACAGGATGGTCTCTGAGGGTATAACTAAGTTAAAGGTATTAAGACAACGGAATTTGGGATATATGCTATTTGCAATCACATATATCTTTGTAGAGAAAAATTAGAAAAGCAGAGAAGTCTAGATGAAGAACAGTTTGCAGAATACTCTCATGAGTCAGGGAACTGAACACAACCAATGTAAACTAGAAAAAGATGATCCCTTCTAGGACCCAGAGGAAGCACAATGATTTATGTTTCTCCCCCTAATGCTGACCTCAGCCTTTTGGCTGCTAGAGCTGTGATGGATGGATTCTTATCCACTAAAGCTACCTCAGATATGATAATGTGTTATAGTAGCTACACTGAATACAGATTTCTAGGTAAGATTTCCAGGAAGAACCTCTGAATTTGCAGAAATAGATTTCTATACTAAGCAGTGGAGTATTTCCCAATTCTTGACGGGGAAAAAAAAAAAAAACAAACAAACAAAAAAAAAAAAAACCCTACCACTTTTGTAACATTGGTTTATTTTTTGAAATTCTTATTGAATTTGTTTCTTGATTTATACATCTGTAAAATGCATCCTCTTTGCCATGTGTCTACCATCTCTATTCTCTATCCCAGCTCCTTAGCCTTCCCTTTTCTATAAGTTTTACTCACACACACTTAGCTTATTAGTGTGTGTTCCTTTTGTTTGACTGTTTTCAGACCCACTAAGTTTAACCGGATGTTGTCTGCATGGTCACATGCCCAAATCAGAGTGCTTTTGCCATTGCCGATGCTCTGCATAATCAGCAAGGGAAACCACCACTTTCTTCTAATTGTGACTACCTGCTAAAACTTTTTTTCTTCACTTTGCTTCCATTTTTATCCAATACACAGTGTGTTACCTAGACTCCTAGGTAGAAATGGAAAATATCCATTATTCAAGGTCAAAATTTTAGATTCTGATTTTCAACAAAAAGGCACACTGCTTCAGAGTCAGATAATCTATGAAGGGTCAGTTAGACAACAGCCATCAATGCATGGAAAGGCTCCTCAGCAATCTCTTTAGTAAACAGTCTCCATGAGAACTGATTTATTGTAGTGCCACCACTGGTTAAATAGAATCTGTTATCTTCATTCACTCCTGCTGTTTGTTTCTGGCTAATCATATTGACTAACCCTCCATTACTGGATGAGATCCAGGACTCCGCATACTTCAAATTATGTGTAAGGTCATGATGGATCTAGAGAGAGCAGAGACTTCCTTGTTGTAAGTTAGATACCGCCAGTATTTCTGGCTCTAATTTCTTCTCAAAGAAAGTGTCAGCCACCGGGACCTGTGCTCTCTGCGGCGTCCCAGCGCACTCTGGAGCAGGGGCAGCTGAACTCTGCACCTGGCCACACCCGTAGCTCCTGCTGCTCAGGGAATCTACTAGGAGCCCTACTGCGACCCTGAACTGAGTGAACTGAGCAAACCAACTGCAGGGGTCCCTGAGGGGCGGATTCGAACCCTGACCAGAGGTGAGGAGGG
>PVIH01013955.1:0-56083 GCA_004025045.1 Sigmodon hispidus | reverse complement strand
CTCCCTCAAGAGTGAGTCAGGTGTTCCTCTAGGTGGAGTGGGATCCAAAGGGTCAGTCCAGGGTGTTTCTGATCCCAAGCTGTTCCGTGGTTGTGGTTTGCCGCTTGGGCATGTTTGGCTTTTTTTTTTTTTTCTTGTTTGTTTGTTTATAGACCACTAGTGAGTGAGTACATCCCCTGCTTATCTCTCTGAGTTTGTGCACAATTTTCATTTATATTACAGCTAACTTCTTTATAGACCTTGAAAAAAATACTCAACTTCATATGAAAAAAACTAAAACCCTTAAATAGCTAAAACAAGTTCTATATAATAACAGAACTTCTGATGGTGTTATTTTCCCTGATTTCAAGCTGTAGAGCTGTAGTAATAATAATAATTTTTAAAAAAGCATGGTATTGTCATAAAACAGACACATTAGTCAATGGAATCAAATCAAAGACACAAATTTAAATCTATATGTTATACCCAAAGCTTGACCCACAGAGAGACCACTAAAGCCAGAGATGTCCAGAATGCAATAGCAAGGTTTATTGGCAGCACAGTACAAGCCAGGCAGGGAGCATACTTCAAGCTTCTCTGATAACAGAGCAAGGAGTAGCTGCTGTTTTTGGTTACAAGGGATCTTTTATAGGTAAAATTACAACAAAGTTGGTGGCTTGGAGACAGGGTGATGATGTACTACTGATTGGCTCGTGCTTAGGGTTAGGGTCTTTCTGCTCCAGAGTATCTTTGAGCCCCACCTGGATGGACCCCACCTGGACCCTACCTAGAGTGGCTGGGCAAGTTTTCCCAGAACTGGGCAAGCAAGAATCTATTTCCCTCCCAGAACTGGGCAGATATATTGGCTAATCTCCTAGAGCTGGGCAGGTAGGAAGCTATTCTTCTCTCAGAACTGGGGAGGCTCCCTGCTATGTCTGTTCTTTTTGGACATGTTCTTTACACGGGACTGATCAGACATGACTATTCTTCTCCCAGAACTAGGCAGCCCTCCTCCTCCTGCCAGAAATGCAAAACTAATCTTTATTTTACCTTTTGATAAAATAGGTTCTAGGATACAAAATTGAGTTTCTTGAGCTGTTTTCTCTGTTCACTATACACCTATAGACATTCAATTTTTTTATAAAGAACTTAAGTAGAAATTCTCCCCATCTTCCCTTTCCCCAGAAATATTTAAACATGTATTAACATTACATGTTTTAGGGGAACAAAGGGGAAGATGTATTGATTTTTCAGGAAACCTATAACTCCTGTTCTTCTGCTATAAGTTCCAACAGAACATTTTAACTATTGACAGAGATCCATCTTATGTGCAGTTATTTTTTTCTGGCTTGAGAACTCTTACATAGTAAGTTACATGCAATGAACAAATGAAGTTAATTGCAGTCAAATGCTCTAGTGCATTTTCATAATTGTCTAAGAGAAAAAAATCTTTGTTTATTTACTAGTAAGTTTCTTTTTTTTTTTTTTTTTAAAAAAAAACTTTATTTATTTATTGATTTGCCTTGGTGTTTGCCTGGAACTGGAACTACAGACAGTTGTTAGCTGCCATGTGGGTGCTGGGAATCGAACCCGGGTTCTCTGGAAGAGCAGAGGGTGCTCTTAACCGCTGAGCCATCTCTCCAGCCCCACTAGTAAGTTTCAATGGAATTACCTCTTTGCTTATTTATTACAAAGTATGGTTTAATTACTTAAATGCAAAGAGTACCCTCTTTTTCTGGTTTGCTTTTGTTTTGTTTTCGAAATGGGTTTTTCCATGAAGTCCAGGAAGACTTAAGCTCACAATGTCGCGCAGACTGACTTTGAATTTGGTATTCTGCCTGAGTCTTAGGCATGCCAAGATTATTGATATGAGCCATTGTAGACAGTATTCTTCATCTACTTAAGTCACTTTTAGATCTGAGGTTGTTCGTGATACCATATCTGTCTTAATTTAACAAAGATCAAGATCATTGACTTTAAAGAAAATAAATTATTGGAAAGTAACTTCATATTATTAAAGAGAAAGAATAACATGAAGATAAAAAGTAGTTGTGTCTGCTGAAAAGAAGAGGAAAAGCATAAATTCTTCTGTTCAGGAGTAAAGGGGGAGTGATGGCATTTTTGACAACTTAAGAAGTAGAAAATGGTGGCTATATTGTATGTATGGAGAATGGTGAAGGGACATATGGTAGCTAAAGAGGTTTGTAGGACAAGGAGGATTACACACAATCTCTGGCACCTTTGTAACATATATATATAAACATAAATTAACCATTTATTATACTGCATCAAGTTTGGTTGTCTCATGCAGTTACGGCTGGATTCTAGCTGTCTCTCTGTGGGGAACCAGATCTACTCAAGATTTTCCCAGAGACCCCATGAAAGGATAAATGAAACTTTACTTCTGTGTTGTTGACCAGCATAAACTTGGTAATACCTACCTGAGGCTAGAACAAGTTCCTCTAGGAGTTAAGTTGAAGTTTTGGGGATCTGATTTCTCACCCTGGACTGTGGTTATTAGTCCTAAGGCAGTTCTGTCTGAGGTGTTCCATGTTTTCTTTGCCAGTATTATCTTAGTTCTCTGCTGAATCTTGGCCGTTTCTCTGAAAATAGTATGCTGCACTTAATATATTTGCTTGGCATATTTCATAAGCTTATGCAAGAATTTCTAGTCACAGCTATTGCTTTAATCTTTATTTCTTGTTTTCTTGATATCTTATTCTTGTTCCTCTCATTCAACACCATGCTTTTAGAAACTTATTGCTGCTGGTTTGTGTCAATTCTCAGTTATCTGAAAGCTTAACTGAGTTGGAAAACCAATTTTAGCATGGCTGCCATTGATTGGGTGATTCAATTCTTCCTTGTGAGCCACTCCAGAATGCAGCCTGGTGTTCCATAGCATGGCAGCTATCCTCCCTATAGACCAATTGAAGAAAACTTGATAGGAGATAAATTCTTTAAAAAACAAATTTTATTTACTCTTTGAGAATTTTATACATAGATATGATGCACTATTATACTCACCTCTGCTCTTATTCTCTAACCACTCTCCCACACCATCCTGCAAACTTCATATCATTTTTTTATTATTAAGAATCTATTGATTCTAATTCCAGAGATCACACTCCTGACAAAATTGTTTTTATCTTTCTCTAGCAGCCACTAATTACCAATAACTTAGCCGGAGTTAGAGTCTGGTGAGCTTCTCCCTGATCTGTGCTGGAATGCTCACTGGCTTGATTTTGTGTAGGTCTTATACAGGTCAGAGCTGCTGTGAGTTCATAATTGTAATAGTTAGATTGTATTCAGAAGACACTAATTTGCAGAAGTCCTTATGAACTCATCATCTTTCAGAGTCTCTTCTGTGATGACCCCTGAGCCTTGTAGGAGGAGTAATATAGATGCCTCATTTGGGGCTGAATATTCCACAGTCACTAATATGTTGCACTTTGACCACACTTTAGTCAGATGCTCTGAGGATGGGTAAGAGTTTCGGTAATCTATTTGTGTAAGACTAAGTATTTAGAACGCAGTTTGGGACCACGTCCATTTAGCAAAATAATAGTAGTAGGTTTTCCCCTAAGGCATATGGCATTCCAATCCACAGATTCTTGGTAAAGTTTATAGAACAAATTGTGTTTCCACCTATGATGCAGGCCATAAATCTAAGAAGAAAGCTGTTGGTTAACTTCATAACATTCTTGCCTATTTTGCAACAGTAGACTTATTTTGTCAGGCCAGTCATTATTGTAGTTGGTAGAATTAAATAGTGCTGATGAGTTTTCTTCCTCAGCAACTTACATAGCACCTTCTAGTACTGTAAAAGCTAGTTAGCAGGGAACACTCTTCCAGGGAAGTAACAGCTTGATTTCTCCATGTTCTGTGGCCAAAGTCTGTGATGTCTTCAGTATTAGTGTCTTATAGTCAAGTTTTGGTTAACATCTAAGAGCAACAGCAATAGCCTGCAATAATTCTGCTCCAGGGACCAGCAACTTAAAGGGAGGTATCCTATGCCTGGCTCTGGACTTTTTTTTTGATAAGCTACCATTTCTGGGAGGGATATTACCCAACATCACAAAGGAATAAAGTTCATTTTATGACTGAGTCTCAGAAGTAATATATCATCACTCCCACTATAAACCCAGAGTCAGCACTGAATAACTATGAGAGGGGGAAGAAAAAAGGACAAACCCAGAAAACATACATCAACAGGAACCGTCTGAGAGAGCTGGCCAGCATAGACAAGAACCAAGCAAATGTTTAGTATAGATTAAAATAAGCATTTTAAATAAATCATCTTATGAAACCAACTTTTTCATCTAATTTTTTTTAAAAAAAATCTAAGGTAATTACTAGTGTTTTAAAACCAAATTTATTGGAAGTCTTGCTTTAATCAGGCTTGAGAGAAGAGAGACTGCTCACTCTTTGGACTCGTTTTATTATGATTTTTTTTTTTACATTTTTTTCATCTGTCAAGCAGGAAGTCAGAGTTATAGTTATGAGAAATTCTGTAAGAGTAGTAGGATTATTTTTCCATTCCATTTAAAAGCAACAAATTTTGAGTATACAGAGCTAATTCTAGGACAGGTAGGATTGTTAGACAGAGAAATCTTGTCTTGAATAAAAACAAAAACAAAACAACCCCAAGAATTTGGACTTTTTTGTTATGTAAGATTAAAGTAAAAAATATCTAGACTTTTTTCCTCCTTAACATGTGTATGTAAGAGGGCTGAGAGAAATGTAAATCAAAACAACTTTGAGATACTACCTGACACCTGTCAGATTGGCTAAGATAAAAGTCACAGATAACAGCCTATGCTGGAGAGGTTGTGGAGCAAGGGAAACACTCCTCCATTGTTGGTGGGAGTGTAAGCTTGTTCAGCGACTCTGGAATGCAGTATGGTGGTTTCTCAAAAAACTGGGAATCAATCTCCTCAAGGATCTAGCAATATCTGGGTGTATACCAGAAAGAGGCACATTCGCATTCCAAAGTCATTAGCTCAACTATGTTCATAGCAGCATTATTCATAATTGCAAGAACCTGGAAACAACCTAGATGCCCCACGACTGAGGAATAGATTAACAAACTGTGGTACATCTACACAATGGAGTACTACTCAGCAGTAAGAAAAAATGATATCCTAAAATTTGCAGGCAAATGGATGGATTTGGAGAATATCCTCCTGAGTGAGGTGTCTCCAACCCAGAAAGATAAGCAGGGGATGTACTTACTCATTAGTGGACTCTAAATAAAAAAAGCAAAAAGCAAAGCATGTCTAAGCTGCAAACCACAACCCCTGAACAGCTTTGGATCTGGAACACCTAGGAGTGGCACCTTGGATCCCACTCCCCCTAGAGGAACACCTGACACAGTCTTGATGTTGGGATGAGGAAACTGGAACTTCCAGGAGTGGATGCTGAACTGAGCAATAATGGAACCTTGGGACCTCCTGCCCATGCTGGGGAGGAGATGGGGAGATGTGGAGAAGAGAGAGTGACTGGAGAGGGTGGGAGGGGGAAGAGACCTTGAATAAGGATATACATGGATAGAAAATATGACTGTATTCATAATAAAAAGTAAAAAAAAAAGAAAAAAATTGACTGAGAATATCTCTATCTTTATTTTTGCATCTTAAGCTTTAATATTATCATGACTCCAGAAAGCCAATGTGAGTAATTTTTTATAGAGCAACTCTTAACATTTCTACATGTTCAGATAAAACTCTCTTACTCCAATTAAAAACACTTTTATTTTCTTCTCTATCTGACTGATGGAGAGAAAAGGATGCTTGAAGCTCCAGAAGATAAAATAGTATGTTATGAAAAAGACTTGTCTTACTTCACAGTCCTCTGAATCATTGAGATTTCTCTATCCAGTTTCACATAATCTTCTGCTTCTTGGGGAAGGTGATAGGTGGGGTAGGAATAGACCATCTATTCACCAAAAAAATAAAAGTTAAAAATATGGGCAAATATGGGCACTGAATCTGTCTCTGTACCATGTGTACATGTGTTGTGTAATAAATTTTTCTTTGGAACACACACACACACACACACACACACACACACACACACACACTTACTTGTTCCAAATAGGAGACTGATAACAGACCAAAGTATTGATACTACCAAAGTTCAATTTGTTGAATCAGTGAGTTTTATTCGAGCTACTAACAGAAATATGGGTGAGAGTTATCTAAAAGATAAGAAATTACTCAAAGACAGGTGCATTATCAGAACCCTTCCCAGCATGGGTGACAGTTTACAGAATCTAGGATCCTAGATCACACTGCATAGCTTTCCAGCATGTCAACAGGCTTAAGAATGCCTTTTCCAGGTGGTTCATTTGTTCTGAGCTTCTCTTCCAAGAAGTTGAGCTAGTCCTGTTTCTTCTAGGCAGTTTAGCTAATCTCTATTGCTTTCAGGCTGTTTGGCAGGTCCCTGCTTCTTCAAAGTAATGGGTTTGACTAAAAGTCTTCTTTGTAGCTTGTCTTTCCTTAGAGAGTGACAATCGGTACAGTTTCTACTGTTTATACTCTGTTGGAGAGGAAAGGACCAAGTAAATCTGGTCAGTATCAGGGACTTCTGAAGTTATTTTGACGTCTTTACTTATTTTCTTAATTAGCTTCCCTGCAGAACAAAGTGTTTCAGTCTTAAAGAAAACTGCTACTCAACAAAAGGGCTCAAGATAAAATGAGTACTTACTAATTTCTATATTGCATTTTGTAACACAGCGCTTACCAAAAATACCTTGGAGGGTTAGGGTTAGGGTTCTTGTGTATCAACAGTATTTCTTTTGTTGCCAATTTTCAAAGTGAAGGCTACAGTATGCTAAACACACAAATGGTTATTCAATAATTTTTCCCCTTTGGGAGAATTATTGCACAAGTACAAAACAGTGTGATTGTTAAGGATATTTTGTTTTCAACCTCTCAAGCTGTCCATTTGTGAGAACATGGATTCACTTGTACAAAACTTTACTTCTGAGAAGCACTTGGTACCTGAGGGCAGAGCCCAGGTCTGTGCGTGCATACCCGACAGCAAATAGATTCAAAAGTTATGTTTGTGCCAGAAGGATCACCTAACAACTACTGTACCTGTACCCCTTTGCCCAATCTTAGAATGCCAAGATGTGATGCAACTGGTCTGTGGTTAAAGATGCATCGTGTCCATAGCAGGTCTTCAACACAGAAGCAGCCTCTCACTGTGTCCTTTTGATCCTGCAGATGCTTTAAAACAAAAAACCACTTTGCACAGGAATCTTTTAGTAAGTAAGATCCCCTCTTCTACAACATTTTTGTTAAGGAGTAGCTGTCAACAGGTGTGCACCTGTTTCTAGACTCCTGTCTGCTTAGCTTTCTTTCCTGTCTATACTTGCATCTATCTAAGTGGTCTTAACTACCATGATTTAGAATTAAGACCTCTTTTCCTTTAAGTTTTGCTTTAATGTATTTTTAGGTATTTTAAAGTCCATATATGTATAGAATTATTTGGGAACAAAAATGCACAGGGATTTTTAACTGGATGTTAATTTATAGAGCAATTTGAGGCTGTCTCAAAATTTACAATACTGAGTTTTCTACTCTTCAGATATGGTACATTCTCCATCTGCATGAATTATTTCTTCTTTGTCTCATAATGCATTTCACATAGAAGCCTGTTATAACCTTGTTTTGATTTATTTTTGGTATTTGATTAATATTATATGTTACTATAAAGAGTAGAAATTTTGAAAATCCATTTTATTTCTCTCATGTGAAAATGTGATTTATTCTTAGATACAAATTGAATAAAGAGACTCTCCAAAGCTGATTTATCAGTTCTTTTCAATTACCTATAGACTCTTTAAATTTTTCCATTATAATACATTTTAAGTTAAAATACAATTATACAACTCCTCGTCCTTTCATCCCTCTAGCCCCTCCCATGTTCTTGCTCACCAGCCCCTCCCAACCTCCCTTCCTCCAGTTTCTCCCTGTACTCATAGGCTCTTTTTATAAAATGTCTCTCTACTTTCTACATTGTCAAGTTTGTCAGTCAGGTC
This sequence comes from Sigmodon hispidus, assembly GCA_004025045.1. Taxonomy (NCBI): domain Eukaryota; kingdom Metazoa; phylum Chordata; class Mammalia; order Rodentia; family Cricetidae; genus Sigmodon; species Sigmodon hispidus. The sequence goes on along the minus strand of PVIH01013955.1, from coordinate 48,060 downwards.
CATGGTTTTCATTGTATTCTGTGATTTGTTTTATTTTATTTGTGACAATGTCAAATTTTGTAGCACTATGTAGACCAGATTGGCCTTGAACTTCTGTCTCATGGAATCTGGGGTCACAAGAATGACTCTTTCTGTTGTTGTTTTGCTTTTCTCTGTTATTGCTATTATTTACTTGTTTGTTTGATTTTTCTTTTGAGACATATAGACCATTAGAGGAAATATTGCCAATGTCTTCTGATATTTCCCTTTGCCTGTATCCTGGGAATCTGCACTGTCTTTGCTGGCCTCCAGGTACATTGTCGTTGCCTTTTCTTCTTCGCTGCATCTTTTCTAGGTAATTGCCTATGCACACTGAGCTCTATGTGATAAAATGAATGGCATGTCAGTCTATGGGAAATTCTCAAAAAACTTGAAGGATGAAGTAGTTTTAGAAAAGAAAGTATGGAGAAAAAAGGGAAGAAATTGCTGGTATATTTCAATCTATGGCAATATCATTGCTACTTGATTAATACAAAATTTGACAGATATCATAATTGGCTGTACATGTTTTCTATATCATTTGTCAAGATGATTAAGGAACATTTCAAATCATAAAACTATTCATAGGATTTCTCAAAACACAAGATCTATTAAACTGTGAAACGGATTGCCAAAGGTATCCAGTAGCTTTGTATGCCAAGCACAGTTCTAGGTGTCTGAATTGTATAATGAACATTGTAGATAGACATCTCTGTTTTTTCTTGAGGGAGGAAGACAAATAATAAACACAACAAATAGATTAATTTTTCTGCACAGAAGTTAATAAGAGATATACAAAGAGTAGGTGTGATTGGGAATCCAAGGAAAGATCCAAAGTAGAATTTTTAGATAAAGTAGTCAGGGAAGGCCTCATTGAAAAGGTTACAGTTAAGCAAAAATTTGAGAATATCTCTGCAGCAGAGGAAGCAGGGGAGCACAGACACCCACCTAGCATGTATAGGGGCAGCTGCAGGAAGCAGTATGGCTGAGGTACAATGACAAAAGACAGCAGAGTGAAAGACAAAGCCAGTGAAGTTGTGACTTTAAGATATCCAAAGCTCTGTTGTCTTTTCTTGGCGAAATGGGAGTTTGTGTATACTTGCACCAGAGGACTGATGTGCTCTGATTCCTGACTAAAGAAGGGTCCATTTCACATGCTTTGTAGGGGAGAGACTGTAGTGGCCCAAGCTAGAAGTATAAGGATCATTCTAGAACCTCCTGATGTAAGTCTGGTAGTTCCAAGCCTGTCACGGTACAGTTGGCTTTTTAGGTGGTGAGAAGTATCACCATTACTGGAAAATACCACCAAAAATTGGTATCTTAAAAGTATTTAAGATTTATCATACTTCTGTGGGTTGGATTCTTTGTTCCTCTGATGAGTTCTTCTAGACTCACTCATGTGTCTGCTCCACACTGGAAAGATGGCTTTCACACGTGGCCAGAACTTCTTTGTTCCCTTTCTTTCCGGTTTTTACCCACTAGTAGTCCAGGCTCCAGGAAAGGAAATGGTGCTGTCCTCCTAGAGGCTTGGCTTGGTCTGCAGTTGTTGGTAAACATGAGCAGTTATTGGATCAGGAAGCTTCTGATATTATGAGCAGGCTTTCCTCTGATGAATTCATAGTGAATGGAGGAGAGGACTAGTTGGAGGAAGCAGTTGCTTAAGTCTGTCCCTGAAGAATACACCATGTGATGTTCTGCCTCACCATGAAACAAGCTGAGGAAGAATGGGAGCTTCTATAACTCTGAGATAAAATAGTTTTTCCCTTGAATTGATTGTCAGATATTTTATTACCCTGATAAATAGCTAACATACAAGGATATAGGTCCTCTAAAGCAAGCACTTCCCCAGAGTCACAAATTATGTCTTTGTAACTATGATTTTCAAAACAAGTCACAAGTACAGTGTACATATACATGGAAGAAAAAAATACATGATCTACCTCCTTTAAAATTTTTATTTTCTAAGACAAAATTTTTCATATTTATTGACATTTTCAATTTATATAATACAAGTAAAGAGTTATAAAAATATTTAAGTAAACAAGAAATAAATTTGAAATACCATCTGTAAGGGACAGAAACAAGACAGGCTTCTAGTGTCTAGGAAATATTAAATGAAATAAGACCATGAAACAATGATACAGATTTGTGAAAAGTAACTGCCCAAGGACCCTTGCTCTATTGACTGTCATTCAATGGCAAAGGCAAAAAGAAGGAATTATTAAATGGACAAAAATAAAAATATATTATTCAAGTGTCTTTTAAAAATACATGATAGGATCATACTCTCTAATATAAAGAATCAAAACAAAAAACTCATTCCCTTTGGACATACATTCAGCAGTGCACTGGAGAGAAAATGGTAGTTCTGCTTTTAGTTATCTGAAGAATTTCTATGCAGTTTTTCAATAATAGCTGTGCCATTTTTGTGTCCAACAACATTGTACAATCCCACCTTTCTCTATAACCTCTGTACTTGATTATATATGTATGAGTATTTTGCCTGCATGCATGGCTGTGCACCACATGTGTGACTGATAAACAAGGATGTCAGAAGCGCACATAAGATCCCCTTGAACTAGAGCTATGAAAGATTATGAACCATCTAGTGGAAGTTGGAAATCAAACCTGGGCCAATCTGCAAGAACAACAAGTGTTCTCAACCTCTGAGCCACCTCTTCAGCCCTAACCATCAACTCTTAATGGGAAGAATAATGAAATAAAATGATAAAAACAGAATAGGAGGAATAGTGTAATATTTTCAGCTCTTAGAAAATGGTTGGTGTTTTGAGATATTCTCACATACGTACATACATACATACATACATATATATGTGTGCATGTGCGTGCGTGTGCGTGTGTGTGTGTGTGTGTGTGTGTGTGTATGTGTGTATGAATCTAGGGTCTCTAACAAAAACAAAAAACTGTATGTGGGAAAACTCTACTTTCAAATTAGGGTTGAATGTACAAGGTAGTTGCTCTGAGTCTCTAAAAGTAATGATAACCTACAACTTAATCACAATATCCTTATCTATCCATGCACCTCATTTCCCTTTAATTATAAAAAGACCATAGACATCAAGAAGGAAGGGAAAGACAAACAGAGGCAGACAGACAGACAGCGACAGAGAGTGAGACAGATATAGAGACACAGAAAGATTCATGATGCATGAATTTTTGTGAATGTGTAGATGCAGACTTTCATTAGATAGTCTAATTTATTAACACTTTTGAATATTAGCAATTGTTTTTTAGGGGGTGGTAAAGAAACATGTGATGAAGAAGAATGGGTTCCTCTCCTTCCTGGTCCACACTGTTTTCTGCAATTTACAAATAGGATATTACAGAGTGAAGACAAAATCAAGCTGGTTTGACAGTCTACACAAGTTACAGAGTTAGACTCCATGACCTCTGAAAGTTAATTTTCATCTCAAGATTTTACATTCCAATTATGTCTGATGGACTATTTAAATAAATGATGGTTTTTCTATTAGGAGAGGAAATTGACTAGAATTCATTCTATTTGAGCTTCAAAAATTTGAAAGTAGGTCAACTCTTAATTATCCAGGATAATATGGAACATCTTGGATGGATTATTCCAAACCACAGGTAATTAAGAAAATGTGCAAATTAGGCACTGATTCATAACATTCATTAAAATTTACATTTAAACTACTACTTAAGCAGCATAAATTTGCAGATGAGCAAATCATCCTGGCAAAAAATAATTTTAAGATAGATATAGACATTTTTAATAAAACATAGAGTTAAAAATACTAGCAAAGAATGAACTACCTTAGGTACTTTGTGATATAAAAGTCCACATATTTATTTAGAATACCCTGGGACATTTGACAGATATTATAATTTCCTTTTTGAAGAAGTAAGGTAACCATGAAGAGAAATATTTTATCCCTTAAAAATCTGCTTAGTCTGAGGCTAAGTTTTGCCCCAAATGTTATGGGCAGTGAGATCATCTCCTTATCCCCAAGACATATTACTATGAAATGCCTTGTGCTAGCTCAAAGTGCAGGCAAGTGAAAAGGAGAAACTAGAGAAATGTTTACAATATCACACTCTCTAATTGATCATAGTCCCATATCTTAGCACTTTTACTATATCACCTTTAACTGATGCCCAAACAGCATAGACTTAATTACATGCCTTACAGAGGCAGAAAGCAAGTTCATATTGCTGAAGATATCATGCATTTCAGACACAAAACTTAGAATTGAACTAGATATGACCCAAAAGCCTCCTGGCTAAGGACTAGGTGCATAGAGTGGGAAGTCATCAATAGTTATATTCCCACTTAGTTGAGACTCAGATCAGTGTACTGTGCAAACCCACCTCAGAGAAGTTTCTTCTTTCAGTAAATGTTAGTGAACACAAAGATCCACAGCTGAACAATGGGAAGAAAGTGGAGACTTTGACACACTCCTTTCAAAATGGGAAGTCTTTATTCAATTTCTTCCCTCAACAATTAGAAGGTAGAAATATGGTCAGAACCAAAGATAAAGGATAGCTCCAAGAAACTTACAGACACAACAGGACTAATACACATATGAACTCACAGAGATTGTGACAGTTTACACAGGTCTGCACAAATTTAAACCAGAAAAAATTATCCTGTCACTGAGATGGAAAAGTTAACACAAAGCCATAACTCCAACCATGAGCTTGTTTGTGATTTGTGCATACTGTTCAGAAATTTGTTTCTTTTTTTACTATTATTATTATTATTTGGTGATTTTACATCATGCAACTCATCAATCTCAGCTATCAGTCGTTTCATACCCACTCTTATGATCTCCCCATTTATGAAAAAAAAAAGCCCATTCATGCTACTCATTTACTTACTGGAGCATAATTAAATGGCTCAGTCATTAAAAGCTAGACTTACAACCAAAAATATAAGAAACTTGTTTCTTATACCAGTGTGTTTAAAGCTATTTCCCACTTTATTTTCTATCAGGTTCAGAGTATCTGGTTTTATGTTGAGGTTATTGATCCATTTGGACTTGAGTTTTGTGCATGGTTATAGATATAAATCTAATTGCATTCTTTTACATGTTGACATCCAGTCAGACCACCATTTGTTGAAATATATATATGACTTCTTTATAAAAAAAAATCAAATGTCTATAGGTGTATAGACTTACATTTCTTTCTTTGATTTGATTTTATTGATTAATGTCTCTCTTTTTATGCCAATACTATGCAGTTTATTATTACTACAGCTCTACAGCTTGAAATCAGGGGCAGTGACACCATTATAAGTTCTTTTATTATATAGAATTTATTTTAGTTATTTAGAGTTTTTGGTTATTTTTAATATGAAGTTGAGTATGTCTTTTTCAAGGTCTACAAAAAATTTGGTTGTAATCTGATTGGAAATTGTGTTGAATATATAGATTGCTTTTGGTAGGATGACCATTTTTAATATGTTAATCCTATAGATCCATGAGAATGGAAGAACTTTCTATCCTCTGATATCTTCTCCACTTGTTTTTCTTCAAAGACTTGAAGTTTTTAATTTACTTGCTTGGTTAGAATTAGCAGTAAGAAAAAAATGACATCTTAAAATTTGCAGGCAAATGAATGAATTTGGAGAATATCCTGAGTGAGGTATCATAAACCCAGAAGGATGAGCAGGGGATGTACTCACTCATTAGTGGACTTTAAACAAAAAGATAAGAATTTCCAAGCTGCAAACCACAACCACTGTACAGCTTTGGATGTGAAACACCTTAGACCTGCACCTTGGAACCCATTCCCTCGAGAGGAACACCTGACCCAGTCTTGATGTTGGGCTGAGGAATGTGGATCTACCTGGAATGAATGCTGAACTAAGCCACCTTGGGACCTTGGGACCTCCTGCCCTTTCTGGGAAGGAGATAAAGTGATGGAAAGAAGAGTGAGTGATGAGGAGGGGCAGAAGTATGAAGGAAGTCTGAACAAGGGAATACATGGATAAAAATATGACTTTATTAATAAAAATATAATAAATAAAAAAGAATTATACCAAGATGTTATATATTATTTGTTGTTATTGTAAAGGGTGTTGCTTATCCTGATTTCTTTATCTGTTTGTCATTTGTTTATAGGAAGGCTAGTGACTTTTTAAATTTTAATCTTGTATATAACCACCTCACTGAAGGTGTTTATCAGCTGTAAGAGTTCTCTTGTAGAATTTTTGAGTTCTCATATGTACTATCAGGTCATCTGCAAATAATGATACTTTGACTTCTTCTTTTTCAAGTCGTGTTCCCTTAATCTCCTTTAGTTGTCTTAATACTTTAGTTAGCACTTAAAAGTACTGCTTTGAATAGATAGAGAGAGAGTAGACAGTCTTGTCTTGTTCCTGATTATAGTGGAATTGCTTTGAATTTTTCTTTATTTTATTTGATGCTGGCTATAGGCTTTCTGTAAATTGCCTTTAATATGTTTAGATATGTACCTTGTATTCCTAATGTCTTTAAGACTTTTATCATGAAAGAGTGCTGAATTTTTACAAAATTTAATTAAATGATCATTTTTATTCATTTGGTTTACATGTTGAATTTCATTGACAGTGGACAGATTTTCTTATATTGAGCCATCACTGCATCTCTGGGAGAAAGCCTACTTGATCATGATAAATTAATGAGTTCTTTGATTTAGTTTTTGAGTATTTTTGAATCAAGATTCATGAGTAAAACTGATCTATCATTCTCTTTCCTTGTTGAATCTTCATGTGTCTTGGATATCAGGATGACTGTCTCATCATAAAATGAATTTGGCAATGTTCCTTCTGTTTTTATATTGTGAAATAATTTGAGGAGTCTTTGTGTGGTGGGACTGTTCTCTGTATGCTATTCTGTAAATAAAGAACTGTTTTGGTCTGTGTAGATCACCGTAGAAGTGGGTAGAGAAATCAGAGTAGAGACAGGAGAAGGAGATCAGAGTCAGTCAGTCTCCAGCCAGCTGCCAAAGGAGGAGCATGTAGGAATACAGGTACAGGCCATGAGCCATAGCAATGTGGCCAGGTAGGTTCATGAAATGGGTTGAATTAAGATAAAAGAGCTAGCTAGCAATGTGCCTGAGACATAGACCAAACAGCATGAAATTAATATAAGCCTCTGAGTCATTTGGGGGGGGGGATAAAGCCACCACAGGCAAGATCAGACCTCTGGCCCAAATGGAGCCAGAAATCTTTACAACAGTTATTTTTTGAAAGTTTAGTAGAATTCTACACTGGAACTTTCTAGACCTGGGATTTTTTTTGGTTGGGAGAGTTTTAATGAGAGTTTTTATTTCCTTTGTGATTAAAGATCTATTTATTTTTTTATTATGAATAAAGTTACATTTTCTATCCATGTATACTGCCCAAGCCACATAATTGTCACCCACATTCAGAAGGCCTAGTTCAGTTCTATGTAGGTTCCCCAGCTGTCAGTTCAGAGTCAGTAGGTTGTCAGTAGCTCAGGTCATCTTTCTCTGTGGGTTTCCCCATCAATATTTTGCTCCTTCGCTCATATAATCTTACACTCTTAGTTAAAAGACACAACTAAACTCAAACCTCCTCATCTATCTCCCCTTTGCTATATAAACTCTCTTGGCCAAACCTTGACTTGGATTGGGGTTACCCAATAAATCCTTTTTGTTTTCAACTTGATTGATTATTTCTTTAACGTCTCCCACTGCTTTCTGTATCCTTCTCTTCAATACCATCCTCTAGCCAGAGTCTTTCTTACTGGTGATACCTCAATTCAAGATGCCACTCCACCAGCTACTGACCACTTGTCCCTAGATATTGATGCTCCTCTTTCGGAACCAGAGACTGGTGCTCTCATCTTTCTATACCTACCCCAAGATGTATTACTAATTATCTATTTCATCATTTAACAAAGACCTCCTCAAAAAGCTGTGTTTTCCAAATGTCTCAATTTCAAAATCCATCTGGGCACCCCAGGAAAAACTATTTTGATGTAATGAGAGCCTCTTAAATTGTATTTTCCCCAAAGCAACCAGACTCTGTTTTCTGGTGATGGCTGTCCTTCAGTTGACTTTATATAAACAATCTTAATTTTACTGGCTCATTTTTTAACAACTTGTCTCCCCAACACTGCCTTCATTCCTCCAGCACTCTAGACCAAGTGTCCCTCCAAAATCACTGATTCCCAGGTCTCCTAAAAGCAGAGAAAGATGTAAGTTGTTAGTTCCTCAAAGAAGAATGTTGCTATTATATCAATAAATGGTAGGAGAAAATGTCTATAAGCTACCCTGGCTTTTTGAGAAACAGCTAAAAAAGACTTTCTTCTTTGACTCCAGCTCCACAAACTGCTCCTCCATAATGAGTTGAATCTGGCCTTTAATGAGGTTCCTTGGTATCATGTTTTTCTACTACTTTTTACTCATCTATTTCTTTTTTATTTAAGAAATTTTTTATTCACTTTTTATACCAGCCAGAGATCTTCCTCTCATCCCTTTTTCTGTTCACCCCCCAGCATCCTCCCCCACTAACCTCCCATGACCTTCTCCTAGAAGATAAGGCCTCCCATGGGAAGTCAGCAAACCCTGGTGCATTCAGTTGAGTTAGGTCTAGGTCCTCCCTTTCCCCACATTAAGGCTATACAAGGTTTTTCTCCATATGTAATGGGCTCCATAAAGCCAGCTCATGCACCAGGGATAAATTCTCATCTCACTGTCAGGGGCTTCTTAAGCAGACCAAGCTACACAACTGTCTCCCTTCTATATGCAGAGGGCCTAGTCTTATCCCATGCAGGCTCTACAGCTATAGGTCTAAAGTTTGTGAGTTTCTATTAGCTAGGTTCAGTTATCTCTGTAGATTTCCCCATCATAATTGTGGAAGCCCATACAGTGACTCAGTTTCCCATAGTGACTCGAGTCTATTCTGACTTGTGGAGTAAAAGAGCCACAGTGATTCAGGTACTCTAGAGTTCAAAGTAGTTAAACTTGCTTCTTGCTTTAGCCTTGATAACCTTGGGATTAGTCTGATTAGCCCCTGGGAAAGAATTTATAATCTTGCTAATGTAGGCTGCTTGAGCTATCAGAAAGCACATGATGTGATAATGAAACTGCCATTTGCAAGGATGCATGAGATTTTCTCAAATAGGGTTTGACTGTCTGTATTGTGGGTTTTTTTTGTTTGTTTGTTTGTTTTTTTTTTTGAATCCTGGCTTAGAAAATGTTTATAAGGGCTCTCAGAAACAAACTCAGGGTTCTAGTGGTTTAAAACTGCAGGATCCTATCAATTTCCTTCAATGCCTGCTTATGTTTCTTCAGCAGAAAGCCTCAAGTGGAGAGATTGGGACATCAACCCAGCTACAAAACTTTTGACCTGTATTTTGTTCTGCCTGTGAAGTGTTCTGAGACTGGAGCTGTGGTGTTTCAGAAAAGAAAAAGATCCCCAAAATGAGTGGCACTATTAGTTGGAATAGGTGTGGTCTCGTTGGAGTAAGTGTGTCTCTGAGAAGATGAACTTTGAGGAGATATTTTTAAGCTATCACCTAGTGTCTCCTCTCACTTTCTGTAGCTTGTATGATTTAGGACACTAAGCTCCTTCTGCAGCACCATGTCTGTCTGCATGCCATCATGTCCCACCAGGAGGATAATGAACTAAACCTCTGTATTGTATTAAATATTTTTATTTATAGAAGTTGCCATGGTCATCATATCTCTTTATAGCAATACAAACCCTAGATAGATAGAAGTTGGTGCCAGGGTTAGGGTATTGCTGCTATAGGCCTGACCATGTTTTTGTTTGTGAAAAAAAGAATGAATTACCCGGGAGACCCCAAGGTGTTGGAGAGGCCAGTACAAGTGATACATGCCAAGGAAAACCACTAACAGGAAGTGGAATCCAAGGAAAATAAGTATGTTGCAGTCACTGTCACCAAAGCTGAAAAAAGTGGATCTTAATGGTGCTTTGACATCAAATATGGCAATGAATAGTTTGGAGCTTTCCCAGAAGGTGTTTGGTCTTACTTTGGTCCAAAGTTTTCTCACTCTGCTCCCTTCTCTACATTTTAGAATGTTAATGTATATCTATACCATTATATATTGGAAGTTTTTGATCTGCTTTTTTATTTTGAATTTAAAGAGGGTTACAGTTAAAAGATTACATGAATCTCAGAAGAAACTTTTACATAAATTTGGTACTGTTATAAAATATGGGGACTTTTGAAGTTGTACTAAATACATTTTTTGCATTATGATATGTCTCCAAGCCTTTGGAGGCCACTGAGTAGAATCTGGTAACTTAAAAGAAAATGACCCCCAAAGTGAGTGAAACTATTAAGTGGTATGGTCTTATTGGAATATATGTGGACAATTAATTTTTTTCATTTATAAGAGTTGTCATTGTTATGGTGTGTCTTTAAAACAATATAAACACTAAGATAGTATTATAGAAGAATCATTATCAAAGAGATCAGAGAGTCTTCACCCATCAAATGATGATAGCAGATAGAGTCCCACAACCAAAAATCTGACAAAGCTCCAGAAACAGAAGGAGGAATTAAAAAGATTAAAGGAACCAAAGAGTTCAAAAACACTGAAAGTGTTAGGGTTAGGGTTAGGGTTAGGGTTAGGGTTAGGGCTTACAGAATTAATTGACTGAGATTCATGGGAGCTAAGAGAGATAAGAAAGCCTGTAGAAACCTCTCCTAGGTTTTCTGCATATATGTATAGCTGAATATCTTGGTATTCTTGTGGTATTCCTAACAGTAGAAGCAAGGGTGTTCACTGAGACTTTTGTCTATTTTGGAGACCCTTATCCTCTTACTGGGCTGCTTTGTCTAGCCTTGACATGATGGTATGGACCTAATCTTATTGTAGCATATTATGTTGTATATGGTTGCTGTTCCTGGGAGGTCTACTATTTTTTAAGATTAGAGAGAAGGTATGCATCTCAGGAAGAGAGAAGATATTGGGCAGAGGAGAGGAAAAAGAAATTATGGTCAGGAAGTAATATATGAGAAAAGAATAACTTAAAATTAATTTACAAAATAGGAGTTCTCCTATATAAAAATGACAAACAAGCCTAGCATCAGGAAAACAACAACTTACACAATAAACCTAAATAATATAAAGTATCTTGGTTAACTCCAACCAAGCAATTGAAAGACTTGTATGGCAAAAGTTTAAGATACTTAGGAGAGAAACAGAAGAAAGTATTAGAAAACATAAAAATCTCCCATGCTCATAGACTGGTATCATTGATACAGTAAAAATAGTCATTCTACCAAAAGCAATCTTTAGATTCAGTGTTATCCCCATCAAAATACCAACACAATTTGTCACCAATCCTAAAAAGATAATCTTCAGCTTCATATGCAAACACACATACATATACACACACACACAAAATTAACCAGGATAATTTTTAAGAATCTCAAATTAGAAAACAGTGACTTCTACCACCTCAACCCAGGCCCTGAAACAAGCACTCAGCTGTGGTGCAAACACAGTCTGCCTAGAACATGGCTGGCGTTATAGCAGCAGGGGAGCATCTGAGTACTTGGGTGCACAACTGAAAAATGAAAGGTCAGGCAGTGACATCCCCTCCCTGAAAAGGGTGGAATGCAATCTGCCCAGATCACTGCTGGGCTTAATAGCAGCCGGTGGGGGAGGGGAGGAGTGGAGTCCCTAGGCACATGGCTGAGAGGTCAGAGGTCAAACAGAGACTTCTGACACCTGAACCCAGGCCCTGAGACAGGCACTCAGCTTCAGCGCAAAACACAGTCTGCCCAGAACACAGCTGGCGAGATAGCAGCTGGGAAGTGGCTGAGTCCCCCGGGGCACACAGCTGAGAGGTGAGAGGTCAAGAAATAACAACAAGCAACATAGCTCTGTGACCTCATGAGAGCAGCTGACCCTCTGAACACATAACTAATTAAGAGCCCTCAGACCAACAACCCACTAAGAGCCGACAAAGAACTAACCAAGAGTGAATTGAGAAAACAATGGGCAGACACCAGTGCAAAAATACATACAATACAAATGTCAACAAGACACCACCAGAAAAAGCAAGTGGTTCTATAGCTTCAAGACCAGAACATAACAATGAAGAAGGAACAGAAGGAAAACACCTTAAAAGCAGATTTATGAAACTAATAGAAGCCTTAAAAAAGGATTTTAAAAACACCCTTAAAAAAATAGAAAAAATACAAACAGAAAACTAGAAGAGATGAACAAATTCCTGAAATAAATTTAAAAAAGAAAAAGAAAACAGGTGAAAGAAATTAAGGAAGAAATTAAAAATTGAAATAGAAGCAATAAAGAAGGCACAAACTGAGACAAAACTAGAAATAAAATATCTGAAAAAAAAAAGAGCTGGAACGACAGATACAAGCATAACCAACAGAATCCAAGAGATGGAAGAGAATTTCTGGAGTGGAAGACTCAATAGCAGAAATAGATTCATCAGTCAAAGAACACATAAAAACCAAAAAAGCCGTAATACAAAATGTTCAGAAAATTTGGGACAGCATGAAAAGACCTAACCTAAGAATAATAGGAATAGAAGAAGGATAATACCAGCTCAAAGGCACAGAAAATGTGTTCAATAAAATCATAAAAGAAAACTTTCCTAACCTAAAAAAGAAAATGCCTATAAAGATACAAGAAGCTTACAGAACACCAAATAGATTTGACCACCCAAAAAAGACCACACGCCACATAATAATTAAGCTACAAAACATACAAAAGAAAAAACTTTAAGAGCTGCATAAGAACAGGGCCAACTTACCTACAAAGACAGACCTATCAGAATCACACCTACTATTCAATGGAATCAATGAAATCAAGAAGATCTGGGTCAGATCTTCTAGAAGTCACTAAAAGAGCATGGCTACCAACCTAGACTACTATATCTGGTAAAACTAGCAAATCACCATAGATAAACAAGATATTTCATGACATAGTCAGACTTAAACAATACCTACCTACAAATCCAGCCCTCCAGAAAGCATTAGAGGGAAAACTCCAACCTAAAGATCTCAGATACACCCATGAAACCACAATCAGTAATCCCACATAAAAGAACTCCAGAGATAAGAAATATATACAAGCTACCACGAAAAATAGCAGGAAACATTAATCAGTGGTCACTAATATCCCTTAATATCAATAGACTCAACTTACCTATAAAGAGACATACACTAACATGATGGATACAAAAACAGAAAACATCCTTCTGCTGCAAACAAAAAACACACCTCAACCTTAAAGACAGACACAGGCTCAGAGTAAAGGGTTGGGAAAAGATTTTCCAAGCAAATGGCCCTAAGAAACAAGCTGGGGTTGTCATCCTAATATCGAACAAAGTAGACTTCAAACTAAAATCAATGAAAAGAGACCAGGATGGACATTACCTATTCATCTCAGGAAAAATTGATCAAGATGAGATTTCAATTCTGAATATTTATGCCCCTAATATAAGGGTACCTATCTATGTAAAAGAAGCATTACTAAAGTTCAAATCCCACATCAACTCTTACACCCTAATAATGGAAGACTTAAATACCCTACTTTCACCCTTGGATAGGTCAACCAGACAGAGACTCAATAGAGAAGTAAGGCGTCTAACACAAATGAATTTAATAGATATTTATAGAAGCTTCCACCTAAACACAAAGGAATTCTCAGCACCACATGAAACTTCCTCTAAAATTAACCACCTAATTGGTCATAAAGCAAATATCAATAGATACAAAAACATGGAAATAATGCCTTGTATCATTTCAGACCACCAGGTCCTAAAGTTACAGTTCAACAAAATCAAAAATCACAGATAGCCTACCAACTCATGGAAACTAAACATCACTCAACTGAACCACCTCTGGGTATAAGGAAGAAATTAATAAAGAAATCAAAATCTTCCTAGAATTTAATGAAATTAAATACTCAAACTTGTGAAACACAATGAAAGCAGTCTTGAGGAAAATTCATAGCACTAGATGCTTATATGAAAAACCTAGAGAAATCCCACACTAGAGACCTAACAGCTCAGCTGAAAGCCTTAGAACAATTAGAAGCAAACTCATCTAGAAGGAGTAGACAACAGGAAATAATCAAACATAGAGCTAAAACTAATACAATTGAAAAAAATACAAAGAATCAATGAATCAAAGAGTTTGTTCTTCGAGAAAGTCAACAAGATAGATAAACCCTTATGTAGACTAACCAAAAAGCAGAGACAATGTATCCAAATCAACAGTCTCAGAAATGTAAAGGAGGATATAACAAAACACTCCCAGGAAATCCAGAGAATTATCAGGTCATACTTTGAAAATCTATATTCCACAAAAATGAAAAACCTAGAAGAAATGGACAGCTTCTTGGATAGGTACCATTTACCAAAATTAAATCAAGATCAGGTTAAATACCTAAACAGACCCTTAACCCTAAAGGAAATTGAAGCTGCTATTAAAAGCCTCCCAACTAAAAAAAAGCTCAGGTCCAAATGGTTTCAGTGCACAGTTCTACCAGACATTCAAAGAAGAAGTATTACTAATGTATTAAAACTGTTTCACACAGTAGAAACTGAAGGAATATTGCCAAACTCTTTTTATGAGGCCACAATTAGCCTAATGGCTAAGATCAATTAAACTGACAGGCAATGCTATTGAGGATGGGGAGTAAGGTGAATAGTGATTCATTTCTGTTGGGTCTGAAAACTGGTACAGCCATTATATAAATCAGTGTGACTGTTATTTAGCATTATGCAAATTGATCTACCTTAAGATCCAGCTATACGACTATGGGGCATATACCAAAGAATATTTCATCCTACCAGAGAAACACTTGCTCAGTCATATTTATTACCGCTCTCTTCATAATTGCCAGAAATTAGAAACAACCTAGATATCCCTCAACTGAAGAATGGATAAAAAAAAAATGTATTGGTACATTCACACAATGGTAAGACCAGAAGACAAATATTGTATCTATTCACTTATATATGAATATAATAACCAATCTACAATCTACAATCTTAAGAAGCACAGACGTTAGGTATAAAGTAAGGACATAGGTGGGAGAAATGTATTTCCTAGGAAAGGAAAGCAGAATAAATAGCTATGGATGGACAGGAGTGCAGGGGTGCTGGAATAGGAAGATCAAGTGGGAAGGGGAGAGGAGAAGGGGCTAAGAAAGAATACAGGGAGAGACAGCTAAAATTGAGGGCCATTTAAAAGGTAGTATAGAAACCTAATACAGTAAAAACTTCCATATATAAAGGTGATATAATTAAACAAAACATGGTCAGGCCTATCACAACAATACCCCATATATATAAAGGTGATATAAATGAAATTGGAAAATAATAGAATAGTAGAGCTAGAGCTGCAACTGGCTATCTATTGTCATCAAATGAAAACCCAGTGCCAGAATTGGGTTGATTCTACTTAAGTTGTTAACCAATGGGGTCTCATGGGACTCCCCAAACAATCCAAACTATTGTTAAGACTATAGGCTGCTCTTCACATACTGATGGCTGTTGATGGTTGTCTTTTACTCTTTGATATTTGATGACTTGCCACCCAGCTCCCAAATAAATGACATACAGAGAGTCTTTTTCTTTCTTACAAGTGCCTTGTCTTAGCTTGGCTTGTTGCTAGCCAGCTTTTATTAACTTACATTATTCTGTCTACTTTATGCCTCTAGGATTTTAACCTTTTCTATTTCTGTATATCATTTCTTATCTTCTTACTTCATGTGAGGCTTGGTTGCTGGCTCCTTCTTTTCTCCTTAATTAAATCTTTTTCTTCCCAGATTACTTCTATTTATCATCTCTGCTTGCCAGCTCTGCCTATCTTTTCTTCTGCCTTGCTATTGGCCATTCAGTTCTTTATTATATCAATCATGTATTTTTGACAGGCAAAACTGCTTCACAGAGTAAAACAAATGCAAATAAATGTAACACATCTTTAACTAATATACTATAACAAATAGCATTGCACATTGTTGAAGTCAGCACATACACTACTCATTGAACATGAAATAGTCAAACTGGTGCCTTAATAGATCTTTCACTTCTATGTTCTAAAATGTTTGGTACAGGAAGCACTCTGCATGCTAACTAATGAAAAAGATAAACACCAACCCAGTCATAAAGCCTATGATCTACAATCTGTCCTGTCTGCAAAAACATGCTAACACGGTAGTGCTGCAAAGCTTGTCAGAGTAACCATCCAATATCTGATTTTACTAAAAGCCCATTCTATGAGATAGAATTCATACCCAACCATCCTTGGGTGACCAAGAAACCAAGACTAGATATCTCAGAAATCTAGAATAAAACCAAACGCTACTATTTGTTGGGTTTTACCTGTGAGAAGAGACACACACACATACACACACTACCAAGGACACATGAGAGTTTATTTAAGAGAGTTTCTAGATGGGTACAGGAGCAGAGAAGCAGGAGAGGAGGAGAGACAGACCGAAACGTGGTGTCTCTTTTTAAGAAATGGAGTGTGCACAGGTTTACACATTCATGCCCAGGGGCATGCCTCCATACAAGGTGCTTTCCTGCCGGAGCCATGTTGCCTTTACCTCATGGAGTGCCTGGAATCCTTACACTGAGCTCCATGTTGGGCTCATCACATGGAGTGTCAGGAATACTTACACTATTCAAAACAAACAAGCACAGCAATTACATGACTCCTCATGTCATTCTACTATCTGCTGTACTCATAGAGCAGTACCATGAAGTATCAGAGAAGGTTCCTGCTGCAGCAGATGGGAACAAATCTAGATTCCCAGAGCCAGACATTATGCAGAGAGTGACAGACCTTGGAACACTCAGCTTTACATAGGATATCACCTTAAAATCACTCCCCACAGAGTTGAGAGAAACTTGGGAAAGAAGAGATAAAAAAACGAGTAGAAAACAAGATGGTATGGAGGGCACTAAAACCAAACAAGACAAAAAAACCAGGCTTTCTAAATCAACAAGATGAACACACATATGCACTCACAGAAACTGAGACAACATGCATAGGGCCTTCCTAGATCTTGAGTTAAGAGGAGAAATAGAAGCCCACATGCCTAACATACAAGTAATCTTAAATTCATGACCATTTGCATATAAAAATTTTGTCTTCTCTAAGGGATTTTTAGTGGGAAAAGAAACTAAAAGGTTGGCTTCACGCTCAGGTGTATATGGCCAACAGAAAATGAATTCAGTGGCTTTGGAGGTTCCATTACTCAGAATGTTGTCAGAGCTTTCCCTTTCCTTTTTAATTTTTAAATTAAATTTTAATTTATAAAATTTTTGTCTATTGAGAGACACAAATGGATAGGAGAGTGGCTAGAGAGGCACTGGAAGGAACAGAAGAAGGGAAGATCATAACTAGGATATATATTAGGGGAAAACTGATTTCAAAAAAGGACAAAATAAACAAATATGGGGAATAGTGGCTAAAGGGGAATTTTATGAATGCATTAATTTTTGGTTTCAGTATTATCTAGGTTTGTGAGAAACATAATCACTGTAAGTAGAATTCTAACCAGCCTTCTCCCTCTGTGAGTGTCTCTGATGTTTTCCTAGAGTCGATGACATTAATCAGGAATTATTTGCATCGTCATAGCAGCCAGTCCTCTCAGCAGATAACAACAGCCTTGGAAGTAGAGAGCATTCTTCAATTAACTTCCCAATTAACCTCACAGTGCCTGGCCTTCTCGGTTCCAGCTACTTGTCTTCCACCTGTGTCAATCGTCATTGCCAAGGCCAGATGTCAACAATGGCATTATCATCAGACACTACCTTTCTAACCAGTCTTGCTGAGTATTTTTGTTTCTCCAGATATGGGCTTGGGGTAATTTGGAGATTCACCAGTCTGACCACAAGTATATTTTAACAGAGAAGATGCTTAGTGAGACCTACACCTGAAATTTGGGATTCTGAAAGTGTATCCCTGGATTACATTAGTTAGGAGTTTATAAAGGTCAAACCCACAGAGCCACACACACACACTAATCCTAAGTGCAATCAAGAGCTCTTAGCAATCAAATGTTTTGCAGGTGCCCTGGTTATCTTATGCAAGCAAACTTTGTTTACAGAAGCAGAAGGCATGGTTAGCATTGTGACCATTGCCTTGCACAAACAGCAGTTTCATTAAAAAAAGGTACAAGATTAGGCAATTACTAGAATATCTCCTAGTATTCTTGAAAGTTATCTGTCCTTGCACAAGTGACAAGGTTCTGTTTCACATGGGTTCAGCCTTCATTGGCTAGAGGCTTGAAGGCGAGAGACATTTTGTTTCATAGTTCTCTTAAGCTCAGTAATTTTAAACTTTTAAATACTCCCAGGCATAGAATAGGGTTTCTGGCCCAGCCTAGTCCCAAGGTCCAGACCTGCTCACCACTATTTAGGCCCCCATAATGACTTAGACACTTATATTAATTTCATTCTGCTTCGCCTATGGCTCAGGCATATTGATAGCTAGCTACCACATCTTAATTCAACTCATTTCCATTAATGAGTCTTGCCATATGGCAGGTGACTCACCTGTGTTACTTTATATGTTAATTATTGGGTGGCTAAATGGTGTCTCTCTTTGACTCTACCCTCCTTCCTCTATCTATGCTACAATTTCCCCGCCTACTTCTATGATGCCTGCCATAGGCCAAGACAGTACCATTATTAACAGCATAGAGAAAGACATCCACATCACTTCCCCTTTTCTGTCTAATCAAAATGGGAGGTTTCAATTTCGACATAGCAAAATTACATATAACAAAATAGCTATCAAACAAGAATTATAGTTACAATATCTGGTCTATTTGTATTTAGCAAAATGTAAAAAAAATTCTATCATCTACTTTTTCCTTGTGAATCTAAAGTTTCATATCTAATATAATTTTTCAAATAACTAAGAAAAATTATACTTATAACTATCTAATCTTCAACTACATCAAAGACCACAGAAGGATATAAAATTTCCAAAGCAAACAGAAAGTGCAAGCAACTTCCAAAATCTAGAAATGACAGAGATGACACCTGTCTACCTTGACAGTCACCTAAAGTTCCTTTGTAATGGTAGGGCATCCATCTTTATCCTACACGCCCAGGATCTTTGGTATACCTTTCAGTGAAGCAGGAAATTTGAAGAACTGCTCTGCCCAAAGGCTCCTAGGTTCTTTGTAGTTTACATCACAGCTAGAGGAATAAATAGAAATCAGATCATGCCAATCCTGCAAAACACTCAAATGGTTTCCTCTTCACTTGGGGCCAGACAGAAAGTTCTAGAGTTATAAAAACCATCAAGTCAGCAGCTTTGTCATTTATTAATCTTATCTCACCTACAACTCACTGTGCAGACATATAGTGCACAACACCTTCAGAACTTACTATCTTTCTTAGTCAGCAGAACTCTATATGGTAAGGATTTTTTAAAGTTTTTTTTTATCCCTATATGTTTAGCATCTATAATATCTAGCAGTTACTTGAAAAATATCAAATTAATTAGCTGCTCCAGGGCCAAAATTGGCCCCATGTTTATGCTTTTGCACACACATGCATGTATGTATGTATATATGCTTACATGTACAAACATGAATGCATAAATGTTGGAATAAATTGCTTCCAAAATAGAGGTTGCAGTCAGTCATAGCCTGGCAGATTTCTCTCAGCTCTGCAATACAGAGAAACCCCTAATCTCTCCAAGTATGCTTATTGCTTTCTACCTGCCCTTATCTAGAGAATGTCCCTGGGCCTGGAGGACTAACCTTATCTAAAAGCTGTCTCTAAGCCTGGATGCCTGATTTATCTCTAGGATGACCCTTGGCACAGATCCCTGCTAAGAAGGTTTGCAATAGGAGCTCTGCCATAGGACCCTTCTGCCACATACTAAGCCATATAATAAATAGGAGCATGCCACTTAATGCAAATTAGGGTTTGTCTCAAACTCTATATTTTCCTTATATTCTGAAATAAAATTGAACTGATTCACAAAAGTATGTGTCCAGGATGCTTCCCTCCATTGGTGCTCATGGGCTGGAGTACAAAGCTTTCTGTTGCTCCTTCTGCCTCTTTCTCCTCTCCAACAAGCTGAGAGAGAAAGAGGACCCCTCCACACAAATACATTTAGTAAAAAGCATCAATGAAAGATCAGAGACTTGAAAACAGCCCTACCCCCAGCTCTGGGATTTATGCTGAGCTTCTGCCTTAATACAAAGCACACAAAAAGTGAACCTATATAAAAAGCAAAATATCCTCTTCAGTCTCTGTTTCTGTTCTTCCTTCTATCCCTTCCTCTTTCTTCTTTTGTTCCATTTAGTGACTCACTTCTTTAGGCAATCTCTTTTCCTAAAATGCCCTAGTTTTCTACATATTCATATCTCCTCTGACACTGCAAAGCGAAAAGTTTTAAACCTTTGCTTCTTGAGCTCTATCTGCACAGTATACCCATCTAGTTGATAAAAAGAAGTAAGCAGCTTTATCACTGATAGAATATGGAGTTGACTTTTATGTGTTAGTCATTCAACCTTGAATTGAATTTTGACAGGCTCTGCAGTGTATTAAATTGCTCCCGTAAGGATGAGAAGTGTATGTTTCTTATTAAATGTGTAACAGAACTCAATAATGCCTGTCATTTTCTACTGCAGAGATGAGCTTGAATTAAAGTGGAATTAATTCAGCCAACTTAAGCAGAAGTCTAATAACAACTTTATTTCAGTTAAGGTATAAGACAAATAAATCAAATTCCTATGCAAAGCTCTGTAGTGCTTCAAACAACCTCTGATTCAAATGATAGCTAAAAATATGTTAAAATAGAGACTTCACTAATCTCTCAGCTGAGAAAAGCTCAGTTGAATGGCATATATTAGAAAATGAACTATATTTTCAGATATGTTATTGCAAAAACTAATCTGTCCTTGAGACATCTCTGTGTTGTCCCTAATGTGATTAGCTGAAGCAGTAGTGGGGTATCTATTAAGTGCCATTACTGTCCTGGTAAATATACATTCTTCATCTAACTTAAAGATTATTGTAAATAGATTAGCTATTGTCTCCATTTCAAAAATAAAGAAGCTTAAGTAATTGAAGTTAATACATGGCATAGCAAATGTTTGAACACAGGGCTATCTGTAGAAGACTGTGCTACCAAGTAATATCCCCTAAGTGCTATGTCTGAGAGCGAGAAGATGATGTATATAATTAGGGGTGGAGAGTAAGCAACTAGAGAGGCCCATCAGGAAGAATTCATAGCTGAAAATCAGGATGTAATTTGCTAAATGACTGGAAACTTGCCCAATTCAATTTCTCATACGTAAAACTGAAAAAAAAAGTTACTGTATAGTATGAGGAAGTTATAAAGTAACATTAAGATAATGCTTGTGTGATGGATTTTTCTGGGATAGACTTTCTGCCTCAGCATGAGTTTGAATCATATTCTTCCTACAATACTACCAGTTGCAAGACAATATCTTCTAAGAATGCAAGTTGAACATTAAGAAAAAGCCCTTTCTTCAGTGATCAATTACCTCTTGGTGTATATGTTTTATATGGAAATATTCACTTTGTACAGTCACTTTTCTCAAAGTAGTATGTGCTTCTGTCTGGTAGAAAGAATGGTCCTGTGTTGAATGATGAAGTACCATAGTGTCATATACATCTTTTCTGCTATATTTTATATAAGTTTATAGTCTTACATCCATAAACTTGAATACCTCCTTCTCCTAAAGTCACTCATTACAATGTTTTACAACACATCTCATTACATTCTTTAAATATGTCTTTCCTTTCATGACTTACTTTTTTCTTTGTTTATGTGCTTAATCATGCCTTTTTTCCCCCAGGAACTCTGTGTACTTACTACTCTTACATTACTGCTCAACCTTGTCCACTGCTCAGTGCATCTCCCTTTTACAGCATCTCATGTATGGGTTTTAGCCTAGTTTTATCTACTGAAGTGTGTGTTATGATCCACAATACAAAGCCAAACAAAACTACATACACTCAGAACTTAGCTTTCCACCACAGCTGGAACATTCTTAACTGGTTAATTACCTTGCACAAAACAATCAGATAAAACATTTTGCTGTAGCAGAATTTTTCCTTTTCCAGTTTCTTGTTTTCTTTCATTTCAGTTTCTCTACTCACTCAAAACATCCACAACCTTCATAATTCCTCAGCTACTCAGTGTCATTCCTCATTGTAAGCCAGGTCAGTAGCCTTAAAGAATCAGTGTATGGTCCCCTGGTCTGCTCCTACTATTGCACACAAGGTTCTGGATTCTCATACCCTTTGGTTTCTAATAATCCATAATATGTCAGTCTAGGAAACATGTTTCCCAAGCTAAATACATGTAGTGAATTCAAGCTATGGGAAATAAAAATAAAAGAGAAAGAAAGAAATGAGAAACATAAAAGAAATGGAGGCACATCAGGGAAAAGTTTGAAAATATCAAATAAGACAGCAGGGTGATCTAAGGCAAGAGGAGATAGGGGAGATATCCATCATTTATTAGATAGCATCAAGACTTCGATGAAAGGCCATACCATCCACTTATAGGGCAAACCTGCACCACTTACACAGACATTCTTTGCACTACCATCAAAGGCATTTCACTTCCTAATGCCACATCAATATTTCTGCCATCTAATCCAACTAATCAAAGTACATGCAGGAAATAGTGATGAGATGTGAGTGAGGTTTTGAAATCCATTCTAAGTTTACACAGGACTGCTATTTTATTTTGATAAGCATGGATAAGCTTCTCAAGCTTCAGCTTCTCCCTAACTTCCTCAACAAATTTCTGGGACAAATTATCCTGTATAATAGTCACTCTTGGGCTTTGGCAGTCATTTAGACCTTTAATGTCTCTTTCTGGAACTGTAATATAACTGTGTAACATAACTGGTGAGCTCTAGTATAAGGTTAATAAGCTTTGCTCAGACATTCTCCTACTTTTTCAATGTAATTTCTGTTCAGTGTCTTTAGCTCCTACTAATCTTTACGCTCAGTCCATGTCCTGCCATTTTCCAAATGGATGTCTCTCTCCCTTACAAGAGCTCCATACACATCTGTCCCAAGATCAGATCATGACATCTATACCCATAAAGATCTTCCTTTGGTCATTTTCCTGTGCTCTCCCCCTTTGGCTTTATTGCCAGCTACTTAATTCTGCTGCTTCTTCAGTCATATTCTTCTGATGTCAATCTACACTCTCAAGACCGCTTAGTGGCTTGGGCACTTCTCCACAATGATGTAAGTCTCTATGTACAATTCATTTCCAATTAGTCAGCCAGAGTTATAGATAAAAGATTTCTAATAAGGGCTAAAAATGAAGACTTTATATAACTCTGTTATTCCTTTTAAAGTGACCTTAAAGTATCAATCAAAAACTCATTAAAAGTCTAAGCTTTGTGAAGAAAGTTCAATTACAAAACCATCCAAAATACAAATATGCAAATCCTTCAGACTCTACCTGACAAAGATCTACAAACTCTCCCAGGTTCTTTCACATAAAGCCAAAGTAACATTTCTGGCCTGCCCACTAATCTATCATAGTACCATAGACTGACCTTGAGAGGAAATACGACCCCTCCCCATACATTCAGTCACCTGAGCTGGGCTCCATAAGGATGTTTTCTCTTCCAGGATTGATTCTCCTTGAGAAGTACAGGTAATACTTGTCTGATTTCTAAAGCACTCTAGGAGATTAGAGGAGATGAGAATTGATTAATGTCCTCTGAGAAAAGTTCAATAACTGTTTAATCACAGCTTGGAAATACAGCAATGCTTCTGATCTTTTACAAATTAATTTAACGTTGCATTAAAAATAAAATAGAGTATAAATTGTGCTGTGCAGGGATAATCAATGGCTCATTATCTTTGCTTCTAGCAAAATGCACTGATTCCTTTAAAGCCATTAATGAGCAATATTTGACAGTACACATCTGTAAATGTGCTCAAGCATTATTGATCCTATATCTATAAAACTAATCTCATCAGAGCAGAATTTATGAGAAGTAATAATGCAAATTGTTCCATGGTCCATAGTAAAGAAATAAGAAGAAAATTCATGTGCATGGGCAAGATTATAGGATTTCAGGGAAGACATAATTTTCAGGCCTTATTCTATTGTGGAGCCAGCACATAGTGGCATTTAATCGCTCTCAAATATAACTCTAATTTAAAACACCATCACAAGTGACCAGTGAAATGTTAACAATCTTTATATATAACCACAGCATAGTGATAATTTTGTAACTGAGTTAGATGCTACTACTGTCCTTAAAAATCACCAGAACAGCCTGAACTAATCAGTTATAAAGTTAGTTCTATATTGTTTCATGTCATATGATATAGTGTTCACAAATATTTTGTTATGGTAACACACTTCTAATATCCATGTATTACCTTGCATCCAACTGATGGATACACATTCTACCCTCTGAGATCCTTTTAGTCAATCAAGGTTACTCTATAAAACATCTAGAGTTAATGCCCAGGTACTGTAGAAAGCTGCTAATTAATTTCCCCCTAGTTATCTTGAACACTGGAATGTGGGGAAAGAGTGGAGCTGATGTTGTGGCTTTTGTAGGAGAATATAGGAAAAGAGAATGAAATTGAAATCCAATAACTGCAACATTGCTGGGCAAGATTTTATGATCTATTTTATATTAATTGCTATAAAACAGGCACAAAGCTAAATTACTTTTAGGTAACACCAAGGACGACCATAAATACAGAGAAAATACTATCCCTAAAATGTGTTGTAAAGAAAGAAGTCATTTCCAGCTAAGAGCTGACAAAGTGAAGTCCCTTGTTCATTAACAAAACTTATATAGCTGGATTATAAAATGCAGACATCTACAGCTTTTCGAGCAGAATTAATAAGGAAGAAAAACTATAATATACATATACATTAGAGAATAAATTTAAACTTTTATATGTCCTTTTCAAAAATTGATCTGGAAACCCCAAGCTACTGAGATTGTGTTGGGGAAAAGTCAGGTATGCTATTTCTAGGAACAATGGTAGTTCACAGCCCAATAACCTAAAAGTGGATGAAAGAAGCTAGAATTCAAGTTTTTTTATTAGTATTTTATGGTACCAACATGAAGATAAATGATATATCTCAGTGAAGGTAAATAATGCTAAAAAGACAGGCCATGCTATGGATATATATCCATTATTTTCTTACATAGCACTTAATTCTAAAACATTTGTTTTGACTATTTATAGGGACATGTAATTTTATAACTGAAATACAAGTAAAAATTCTGTCTGCAACTTCTTCAACAACAATAAAAAATATTGTCAAGTATGCTGTTAAAATTACAAATTTTTTGAAAGCTTTTCCAGTGCTTAGTTATGCTTGGCAAGATTAAGTCAGGAAACTCCTACCTTTCCATGAAATGACACAAAAGGATAGTAAGTCCAAAGGGTGTGCAAGTCCAAAAGCAAACACTGGGGAACCTGAGTGACACCTGAGACCTAACTGATAGATGAAAACTGTTTGAAGGGGCTGAGCTCCCAAGAAGGAATGGCAGAAGAATGGGAGGGAGATAAAAAGTCTCAGGCATTTTTGACTAAAGAGATTAAATTTATTTGAATTTAGTATAAATGTCATACTTTGATTTAAAAAATCAGAAGATAATAGAATATATGTGATTTTTCCCAAACAGTAAAGAAGTTGCAACACATACAATCTGCCACATGCCAGAAAAAACAGTGGCTATGGGTCTATGCCAAGAAATATCTTCCCTCAAAAAAAAAAAAAAATTAGTTCCACAACTGATTTAATGTCATTTCATTAAGAATTTAATACAGATTTAGGAAAATAAAATACAGTCTGCTTTATTTTAAAAAAAGAAAGTGATACCTCCGTAGGCATTAAAGAGCAAACACAGAATATCACACAAATATGATTTCATCTCTCCTACTCAAAAACTAATATGACAAAATTGACTGTGGCTTTCTGCTGATAGAGGTTGTCAAGCAAGCTGGTGAGGAAATTGTGAGGCCACAGATAGGTATGAAGACCAGCTGCCTAAAGTCTAGGTTCACTTATTATATTCTAGCAGAGGTATACTACTCAGTTTTAATCATCAATTTGACACGGGCTACAGTCATCTGACCAAAGAGCCTCAGCTGAGTAACTGCCTAGATCAGACTGGCCTATGGGCATATCTATGTGGGTTGTCTTGACTTTGAAAGACCTGTTGTACTTTAGCATGCCATTATATATATATATATATATATATATATATATATATATATATATATATATATATATATGTATATATATATATATATATATATATATAGAGAGAGAGAGAGAGAGAGAGAGAGAGACTGAAGAGGAGAAGCAAAGGGCTAAACTCTGCCTCCTCCTGCCTTATATTCTTTTCTCTGCCCAGCCATGTCACTTCTGTTTGTTTCAACCTTCCTAGTGCTGAGATTAAAGACATGTGTGCCTCCCAAGTACTGGGAGCAGATCCCAAGTGCTAGGATTAAAGGTGTGTGCCACCACTGCCTGGCTCTGTTTCTCTTTTGGACTGAATTAATCTCATGTAGTCAAAGCTAGCCTTGAACTCACAGAGATCCAGACATATCTCTGCATCCTAAGTGCTGGGATTAAAACTGTGTGTCACCACTGCCTGACCTCTATGGCTAACTCTGTGGCTGGCTCTGTTCTTTGATCTTCAGGCAAACTTTATTTGATACACAATATATCAGTGCAAGTCCATGTCTTTTCTTCCATTGGCATAAGAACTGTTTCAATGACAAAAGTTTTAGTAAAATTGAGAGACATGTACACAAATATCCTTATGCCTTCAGTCTCTGAACATTATCAGAGTAGGACAATTGCTCCAAGTAAAGAACCTACTGTTGTGTCTGGAGCTCATACTACCCGTCAACACAATGTCAAGGAGCAGAAACAGAAACTAAATTTTAAGGTTTATTTATATTTTATCCTGAGAACAAACCATATGAGAAGACAGTGGATTAATGTCCTAGAGATTTCCCTTTCTTCTCATCTTCAGCCAGCAGACTGTATAAGTAGTGGAGGCAAAAGCAATAAATTATTGCAGATATTTTTCTCCTCGTCTACACAGGTGGTCTGTGTAGGTGATTTGTGCAGCCCAGTGCTGCTCAGGTGGAAAGAGATCCTAGTAGTCAGAAGCCTAGGCACACTGAGCACTGCAGCTTGAATAGAGAAGTACTCAAGCACTCAGAAGCCAATGAATACTGAATGTTACAGCTCGATGGATAGTATTTAGGCACTTGGGAGCCAATGAAGACCACAGGCCATGGTAAGCCTAGCTACCAGCTTATAGCTCTGCTTCAGGAAAAGGTTTCCCCAGTGTTAACAGCTCTGCTCCAGCAAGGGAGGGCCTCCCAAACATAGTTGCTACAGTGGCCAGCAGAAGGCTTCGCTTCTCGGCTACTTTCTGCTCTCTGTTAAGGGAATGTAATGACCTGGTCCAGCAAGGGAGGGTCCCCTGGGCAGAAAGAATGTTACAGCTACACTCCCTCAGTTGTTCTCTGTCCAGGCTCCACTGCTCCTACTCCAGCGAAAGAAGAAGGGCTTCACCCAAAGTTCATTTAAGAAATTTATTAAAAGGGAAGGGTCCAGGAGAGTGTGGCTGCCTGGAGAAAGGGCTTGGGCTCAGGACTTATATATGGCTTCTTGGGGATGGAGCTTTCTAGGGAGACTTCTAGGGTGGGGATTGGTCGTACCTCCCCCCCCCATTTTTTTAACCCTGATTTGGTTTTTTGACAAAGAAAGTCGTATTTTTCTCCATGTATCCCCTTCTTCAGGCTCACTTCCCCCTCCCTACCCTCCCAGTCATTCACTCTCCCCTTCATCAGTTTATCTCCTCCCCAGCAAGGGCAGGAGGTCCAAAGGTCCCAAGGTGGCTTAGCTCAACATCCTCTCCAGGCAGATCTGATTTCCTCACCACAACATCAAAACCGAGTCAGGTGTTCCTCTGAAGGGAATGGGCTCCAAGGTGCCAGTCCAAGGAGTTTCAGATCCCAAGCTGTTCAGTGGTTGGGGTTTGTAGCTTGGGTGTGCTTAGATTTTTTTGTTTAAAGTTCACTAATGAGTGAGTACATCCCCTGGTTATCTTTCTGAGTTTGTGAAACATTGATGAAGAGGATATTTTTCAAATCCATTCATTTGATCTTTCTAAGTTTGTGAAACCTTGCTGAGGAGGATATTCTCCAAATCCATTCATTATCCTGCAAATTTTAGGATATGTTTTTTTTTTTCTCACTGCTGAGTAGTACTCCATTGTGTAAATGTACCACAGTTTGTTAATCCATTCTTAGTTGAGGGGCATCTAGGCTGTTTCCAGTTCTTGCTATTACAAATAATGCTGCTATGATCATAGTAGAGCTAATACCTTTCAAGTACAAATGTGCATCTTTAGGGTATATGCCAAAGAGTGGTATTGCTGGGTCTTTGGTGAAATTAATTCCCAGTTTTCTGAGAAATTGTCATACTGCATTTCAGAGTGGCTGAACCAGGTTACACTCCCACAAACAATGGAGGAATGGTTCCCTTGATCCACATACTCTCCAGCAGAGGCTGTCATCTGTGTCTTTAATCTTAGCCAATCTGACAGGTGTGAGGTGGTATCTCAGAGTTGTTTTGATTTGCATTTCTCTGATGGCTAAAGATTCTGAACATTTTTTCAAGTGTGTTTTAGTCATTTGTAATTCTTCTACTGAGAATTCACTTTTTAGTTTTGAACTCCATTTTGTGATTGGGTTATTCCAGGTTTTAGGGTCTAGATTCTTACTTTCTCTATATATTTTAGAAATCTGTCCTCTGTCCCTTGTAGGGTTGGTGAAAATCTTTTCCCATTCTGTAGGCTGTCGTTTTATCTTATTGACTGTGTCTTTGGCTTTACAGAAGCTTCTCAGTTTCAGGAGGTCCCAATCATTAATTGTTGTTCTTAGTGTCTGTGCTACTGGTGTTATATTTAGGAAGTAGTCACCTGTGCCAATGCATTGGAGGATATTTCCCACTTTCTTTTCTATCAGGTTCAGTGTGGCGGGTTTATGTTGAGGTCTTTGATACACTTGGATTTGAGTTTTGTTCAGGGTGATAGGCTTGGATCTATTTGCATTTTTCTACATACTACCAACCAGCTATGCCACCACCATTTGTCAAAGATACTTTTTTCCACTGAGTATTTTAGTCCTATTTGTCAAAAATCAGGTATTCATAGGTTTTTAGGTTTATTTCGGGATCCTTAATTTGATTCCATTGATCCACAAGTCTGTTTTTATGCAAGTACCAGGCTGTTTTTTGGGGGGTTTTCTGTTGTTGTTGCTTTTTTTTTTTACTGTAGCTCTATAGTGTAACTTTAAGTTGGGGATGGTGATGCCTCCTGATGTTCTTTTGTTGAGCAAAATTGTTTTGACAATCCTGGATTTCCTGTTATTCCAAATGAAATTGAGTATTGTTCTTTCAATGTCTGTAAAAAAATGTGTTGGGATTTTGATGGGCAGTATGTTGAATCTGTAGATTGCTTTTGGTAGAATGGCCATTTTACTCTGTTGATCCTACCTTTCAAGGAACATGAGAGATGTTGCCATTTTCTTATATACTCTTCAATTTTTTTCTTCAGTGATTTAAAGTTTTTATCAAATAGATTTGTTACTTCTTTGGTTATAGTTACTCCATGGTATTTAATGCTATTTACAGCTATTATAAAGGGTGATGTTTCTCTTATTTCTTTTTCAGAACCTTTTATCTTTAGTGTATAGGAGGGCTACAGATTTCTTTGAGTTTTTCTTGTCCCCTGGTATATTGTTCAAGGTGTTTATCAGCTGTAGAAGTTCCCTGGTAAAATTTTGTGGGTCACTCATGTATACAATCATTTCATCTGTAAATAGAGATAGTTTCACTTCTTCTTTTCCAATTTGTAACCCCTTAATCTCCTTTCATTCTCCTATTGTTTTAGCTAAAACTTTGAGAGCTATATTGAATAGATAAGGGGAGAGAGGACATCCTTGTCTTGTTCCTGATTTTAGTGGGATTTCTTTGAGTTTTTCTCCATTAAGTTTGATGCTGACTGTCTGCTTCTTATAAATCACCTTTATTATATTGAGATATTGTCCCTGTATTCCTGATCTCTCCAGGGCTTTAATCATAAAGGACTGTTGGATTTTGTCAAAGGCTTTTTCAGCATCTAAGGAGATGATCAGGTGGATTTTTTTTTTTTTTTAGTTTATTTATATGATGGATGACATTTACAGTTTTTCACATGTAGAACCATCCTTGCATTTCTGGAATGAAGTCTACTTGATCATGGTCGATGATATTTTTTATATGTTATTGTGTACAGTTTGCTAGAATTTTGTTGAGAATTTTAGCATCAATATTCATGGGGGATATTGGTCTGTAATTCTCCTTCTTTGTTGTGTCTTTGAGTGGCTTGGGTTTTAAGGTAATTGTGACCTCATAAAAAGAGTTTGGCAATTTTTCCTCAGTTCTACTGTGTGAAAAAGTTTAAGGAGTATTGGTAGTAGCTCACCTTAAAATGTCTGGTAGAACTCTGCACTGAAACCATCTGAACCTGGGCTTTTATACTTGGTAGTCTTTTAATGACAGTTTCAATTTCCTTTAGGGATATAGGTCTGTTTAGGTATTTAATCTGATCTTGATTTAATTTTGGTAAATGGTACCTGTCCAAAACACTGTCAATTTTTTCTAGGTTTTCCATTGTTGTGGATTATAGGTTTTCAAAGTATGACCTGATAATTCTGTGGATTTCATGAGGGTCTGTTTTTATGTCCCCTTTTCATTTCTGATTTTGTTGATTTGGATACTCTCTCTATTTTTTGGTTAGATTGAATAAGGGTTTATCTCTGTTGTTGACTTTCACAAGGAACCAACTCTTTGATTCATTGATTCTTTGTATTGTTTGTTTTGTTTCAATTGTATTGATTTCAGCTCTAAGTTTGATTATTTCCGGTTCTCTATTCCTTCTAGGTGAGTTGGCTTCTAATTGTTCTAAGGCTTTCAGTTGTGTTGATAGTTTTCTACTTTGGGATTACTCTAGGTTTTTCATATAGGCATCTAGTGCTATGAATTTTCCTCTTAAGACTGCCTTTATTGTGTTCCACAAGTTTGGGTACATTGTAGATTCATTTTCGTTCAATTCTAGGAAGTCTTTAATTTTTCCTTATTTTCTTCCTTTGACCCAGAAGTGGTTCAGTTGACTAATGTTTAGTTTCCATGAGATGGCAGGCTTTCTGTGATTTTTTGTTGTTGTTGAACCCTAACTTTAGGCCATTATGGTCTGATATGATACAAGGGACTATTTCCACTTTTTCGTATCTATTGTTATTTGCTTTGTGACCAATTATGTGGTCAATTTTAGAGAAAGTTCCATGTGGTACTAAGATATATGTATATTCCTTTGCATTTGGGTGGAAGCTTCTGTAAATATCTATTAAATCTATTTGCATCATAAGCTCTGTTAGACTCCTTGTTTCTCTGTCAAGTGTCTGTCTTGTTGATCTATCCAAGGGTAAAAGTGGGGTATTGAGGTCTCCCACTATTAGGGTATGAGAGTTGATGCCCACATCAACTTGAGCTTAGTATTGTTTTCTTTACATAGATAGGTACCCTTATATTAGAGACATAAATATTCAGGATTGAACTCTCATATTGTCCATTTTTTCCTGAGATGAATAAGTAATGTTCATCCTGGTCTCTTTTAATTGATTTTAGTTTGAAGTCTACTTTGTTCAATATTAAGATGGCAACCCCAGCTTGTTTTTTAGAGCCATTTGATTGGGAAATCTTTTCCCAACCCTTTACTCTGAGCCTATCTGTCTTTAAGGTTGAGGTGTGTTTCTTGTATGCAGCAGAAGGATGGCTTTTGTTTTTGTATCCATCGTGTTAGTGTGTGTCTTTTTATAGGTGAATTGAGTCCATTGATATTAAGGGATATTAGTGACCACTGATTAATGTTTCCTGTTATTTTTGGTGGTAGCTTGTATATATTTCTTATCTCTGGGGTTCTTTTATGTGGGATTATTGATTGTTTGTGGTTTCTTGGGTGTGTCTGGGATCTTTAGGTTGGATTTTTCCCTCTAATGCTTTCTGGATGGCCAGATTTGTAGATAAGTATTGTTTCAGTTTGATTTTGTCATGAAATATCTTGTTTGCTCTATCTATGGTGATTGATAGTTTTGTTTTGTACAGTACTCTAGGCTGGCAGCTATGCTCTTTTAGTGTCTGTACAACTTCTAACCATGACCTTCTTGCTTTTATTGTTTCCATTGAATAATCAGGTGTTATTCTGATGGGTCTGCCTTTATATGTAAGTTGGCCCTTTTCTTTTGCAGCTCTTAAAATTTTTTCTTTGTTCTTGTATGTTGTGTGACTTGATTATTATGTGGCCAGTGGACGTTTTGGGGGGTCAAGTCTATTTGGTGTTCTGTAAGCTTCTTGTATCTTTATAGGTATTTCCTTCTTTAAGTTGGGAAAGTTTTCTTCTATGATTTTACTGAATACATTATCTGTGCCTTTGAGCTGGAATTCTTCTCCTTCTTCTATTCCTGTTATTCTCTTATTAGGTCTTTTCATGGTGTCCCAAATTTCCTGAACGTTTTGTGTTATGACTTTTTTGGTTTTATTGTTTTCTTTGATTGATGTATCTGTTTCCACTATTGAATCTTCTACTCCCAAGATTCTCTCTTCCATCTCTTGGATTCTGTTGGCTATGCTTGTGTCTGTAGTCTCTTTTCTTCAGGATTTCTATTTCTACCTTTGCCTCATTTTGTGCCTTTTTTATTACTTCTACTTCACTTCTTAGTTTCTGTAATGTTTCTTTCAATTTTTGGTTTTCATTTTCTTGGTTTTTTTTTTCAGGATTTGTTCACCTCTTCCAATTTTTTGTTTGTATTTTCATGTATTTTTAAGGACATTTTTATATCTTTTTTTGAAGGTTTCAATAATTTTCATAAAGGTGTTTTTCCTGTTGTTTCCTTCTGATTCCTCTTCATTACTATGTTCAGGTCTTGTTGTTGTAGAACCATCAGTTCTTCTGGTGTTGCCTTGTTGTTCTTTATATTGTTATATATATTCTTGCACTAGCATCTGCCCATGGCTGCAGTGGATCACAATTAGTCAGCTCCTAGTCAGTTGTAGCTAGAAGGCTTGTGTGTCTCCTGTTTGCTCTGAGCAAAGGGTCTGTTTTATCTGTGACTCTGCTCTGGATAGGGGACTGCATTTCCAAGGCCCTCAGCCCTTGTCTGATGATGCAGTTTGCCCTGGAGATGGGGCCCAGCCAGGCAGGGCCTAAGGCCTTCTGTTGGGAAGAGTCTGAGATCAGACCCTTGGGTGGGAGCCCGATCTGGGAGAGGAATTCTCCAGTCTGGGCCCAGGAGTTGGAATCTGCTCAATTTTGACTCTGCCCTATCTAGATGGGGACGAAGTTTCAAAGCCCTGAGTCCTTGTCTGATGATGCAATTTGCCCTGGAGATGGGTCCAGCTGAGCAGGGCCTAAGGCCTTCTGCTGGTAAGCTACAAGAATTTCTTAATAAAAAATTTTCAGTTCAAAAACTTCTGGTAGTCTCCAACTTTTCTCAGAGTAGCATTTCCTCTGCATCTCCTGGCAGTTCCAGTGAATCCAGCATCTGTGTCTGAGATGGAGATCTTAATAGAGGAAGCCAATGTGGGGTTGGAAAACGACCAGGTGCTAGGGTCACCTACAAGAACTCACAGAATGTCCCTGCCTAGCTGTCTAACCAATAGTAAAAGTATTGCCTAGACAGGACTTCCCCTATAATCAAATGACTAGATACTTCTTCTAACTTGTATATATACATATATATGAGTAAACATATAAAAACAACCTACTGACTCCATTTAGCATTGTTTATATATACGTAACTTCAGGATTGACCGATTGGTGTTGAATAGCTAATTAGAATTTTCTTCCCTGGAGAAGACCCTTCTCTCAGAGACCCTTAGCTGTGTATAGTTCTTTGCTAGGAATGGAGCCAGTGGGATTTCAACCTTTCACATTAGCATGTCTACTGGTGTAATTCATGATAAGGTATTCCTTGGACATCCATATTGTTGGGCTATCATAGATATAATTTTTCTGACATTTCTAAGAGGCACAAGCTCAGGAACATTTTCTGTTCCTTTGCCTCTTTCCATTTTTTTGCCTCCTCTTCTGTGGTTTTACTTAAGCCTTGTGTGTAGGCATCGTATTATAGATGTATATCCATTCCATTAGGGCTGGGCACTCCATGAGCATTGTACATCTTTCCAGTCATGATTTTTCTTTCTTTTTTTTTTTTTTTTTTACTGTTCAAGGTTTATTTGGTGTTTTCATTGGCATGACACTTGGGTAGTTAGTTGCATCATCCATTTGCAGATCTTATACAATATTTCAGTATACACTACAGACACAAAATGCACAAAACAATATCCTTTAGAGGAGTTATACCCAGGATATGTGTAATGAATTTACACACAGGAGCAAGGTTATGACTAATTGGGATCTCATTGGCCTAGCCATGTTTGGTGAGGGAGCACAGCATAGACAACAGGGCTCACGGGATAACTGAAGCTGCACTCAATTGTCAGTGTGTCTCAGGAGACAGCAGGGACTGTCATGCCAACCAGGTTACCACTACACAAGTACCACTTAGCATCAGGGTAGACCTGTGGGAACTGAGGCTTTTTTCCAGGCCACCTTAAGACAACACACTAACCACAGCTCAGGATGAGGAGACAGTGTGTGGTCTCCATGGAAACCCTGCTGCTAGACAGTGAAGCACTAGTACATCTGAGGACTTTAGAACTGCAGCTTTTTCTGGATCCCCCAGAGTGTATGTGCCTCTTTTTCAAGCAGGCCTCTTCTTCAGAAGTTATTGTTACCTTTACAACATCTGAGATTCCATTTTGTCCCAGGATACAAAGGATACTGAGAATCACATCATCCTTGATTCCACAGAGACCCCTAATCATGGTAGAAATGGGATGTACCCACCTAAGGTTCTCAGCCAAGTAGGCCACAGAAAGGCCAATGGCCCAGGACGTGTAACCTTTCAGTTTGATCACTTCATAGGCACTGTCAACTACCTGCTTGTGAACTTCCTTCCACTGCTCCTTGTCTGCATCAGTGCCCAGGTCCAGGTTCAGATTCTTCAGGGAGATGCCAGCAACATTCAAACCACTCTACTCAGGCACACTGGAGTCTCCATGCTCCCAGAGGACCCATCCATAACAGTTTAGTAGGTGAACACCCAGCCTTTCACACATCAGGTAAGCGAATCTGGCTGAATCCAGATTGCAACCACTTCCAATGACTCGGTTTTTGGGAAAGCCACTTATCTTCCAAGCCTCATAGGTCAAAATATCCGCTGGGTTTGAAACCATAAGTAGCTTGCAGTGTGGACTGTACTTCACAACATGAGGAATGATGAACTTGAAAATGTTCATGTTTCGCTGGACCAGATTGAGGCTATTCTCTCCCTCTTGCTGACAGGCCCCCGCTGTGATAATGACCAGCTTGGAGTTTGCAGTCAAACTATAGTCTTTCCCAGAGACAATTTTTGGTATCCTGAGGAAAAGGCTGCCATGCTGGAGGTCCATCATCTCCCCCTTCAGCTTGTCTTTCATGACATCAACAAGGGCCGAGCTCATCTGCCAAGTCCTTCATTAGGATACTGATGGCACAAGCCAAGCCAACAGCACCAATCCCAACAATGGTAATCTTGTTGTGGAGAGCCTGTTCTTTCCTGAGTAGATTCACGATCAGCTGGTCCTTGAGGGTTGCCATCTTGGACTTTGAATCTTTCAGAACCGCTAGAGCACAATGGGCAGCATTGGTCACACAGCAGCATGATCAGGGCTAGGGGACAGAGGCTCTAGCATCATGATTTTTCTTTAATAGTCTCTGTTGCAAAGATAGTCTTTGGTGAAAGTTGGCAATCAAACGTATTAATGGACATAAGAATAAATATTTAGAATGTAGTTATGTTTGTGCTGGTTTAAGAAAGTGGTAGTAGTAGGTTCCTCTTTAAGATTTATAACCCTGAGAGTTGGTTAGAAATTTTCCAACTCTTAAAAATATTCTATGCATGTTCTCACTTTAACCTAATACCATCCTTCCAGTGTTTGCAAAAAATTCACCAATGTACTTCAATTCTATATATTATTTATAGAAACATTTCAGAGATATATGAGAACATGGGTGAAAAAGATGGAGAAATTTAGACATATACTGTGAATAAAATAAATTTATAAGGTTAATTTTAGCAGAAAACAAATGAAAATGTATCTCTATACATCTAAAACAGAAAATTAAATTGCAAATAAAAAGATCAATATTCCATAACCTTTATTGCCAAAATAAAGTTTACAGTCTCTGCTGTTTTATTTAACAGATAAATTCTCAATATTGCAATGACCTAGCATAACAAGTGTGTTTGTTTAGTACCAGAAATGAAAGATTCAATTACTGATGGAAACTCACCTGTGTGTACAAACAGCCAGGATGCCAGAAAGGCTCATTTTAGACATGCCTAATGGTTTTGATTCAAAGAACTCCCTAAAGACTGAACTGATTATATCGGAATTTCTGGCTGCAATAGTCAGAGTAATGCCCACAGGGTATGTAAAAAATTGTGATGGATCTCCAAAGCCTCACAAGTCAAAAAGGAAAACCACTTTTCTGCCTGAGAGTTCTGTCTCATAAAAAAATCAAAATGCAGCAATGGTGAAAAGATAATCTCTTCCAAGTGTTTGAAGAAATGAAAATGTACAACACACAGTGTCACTGAAGAAATGGAAAAAAATATCCCTGTATGAGGACTTTTTCTCTCTAGTCAATCTAGTTGGAGATTTAAATATTGTATTAACTAACCCATATTAATAATTATACATGATACTAACTTAGAAAAAATTAGCAATCTTCATGATACATAAAAAATTTCTATGAAGTTTTTAATCAATGTCCTTACAATACTGAAGTCTGTCTTGGAAAACTACCTGAAATTTGGGCCTATGTCAAAAACAGCTCAATTAAAGCAATGGTAGTGGGTTTTTGAGCCTTAATCAATAAGAGCTTACCATTTTCAGTGAAGTATACATTTGAAATAAAAAAAAATTAAAATTCCCAATACATAGATATTGTAACTTCAAGAAGATAAAGTCTGGCATAGTTCTTGCTTGTTTTTGTTTTTTATTGATTCATAATCATACAAATTAATGGAGTATAGCATATTTCAATACACATGTATTGAAATACTTAATGACCATATCCATATAATTGTCATCTCTATCAGAAATATTTATTGCCTCTTTGTGTTAGGAACATTAAAGTCTTGTACAGCAGCCACACTGAAACACAAAATCATCAACCTTAATTACTCTATTGTGCTATGAAAATAAGAAGTATTCTTCCAATCTTTCTGTACACTGGTACTTACAAAACATTCCCCAGTCACTTTTCCCATCCAAATATCAGAACAAAATTTTCAGATGCCACGCATAAATGTTAATATTAACATTTATCTTTTTGTGCCTGATATATCTCACATAATATAATGTCCTTTAGGCTCATTTATGTTGTTGCAATTATCAAGATTTGTAAAAAATAATATTATATATCACAATTTTAATCAACTTAGTCATTGATAGACACCAAAGTTTATCCTTTATCTTGGTCATTATAAATATTGTGGCAGTAAAGCAAAAGACTTTAGTATTTTTTGGCACCAACTTGCTTTTCTTTGGCTATAAACTCCACAGTGGAATTGCTGGATCATGTGGCAACTCCCACTGCTGAAGTTTGTCCTGTGCATAGTAACTTCATTTCAATGACTACAGTGTAGAAGCAGGAAATTATTACAATGGGAAAGCCTGAGAAACACTACCTCAGCCAGGTGGCCAAGGCTCATATTATCAGTTAGAAGTCAGGGTCTTCTAATGAAATGATAAGAATTGTAATTCCAGTGGGTCCATCTCTCAAAACCCAACTCTTGTCTATTAAGAAAACATCAGTTCAATTTCAGGTAAAATACATCTACAAAATACTTAACCAGAAATCTTCAAAACTGTCAAAGTTATTTTAAAAAGTAAAGGCCTAGGAAACTATCACAGCCAAAACAGGCCTAGTATGGTATAGGATAGCTAAATATTTCAGTTTGTGTGCTGAAACATAAAAACATAGATCAACTAAATAAGCCTGAGGAAAGAATATGTTTAGTTACAAAACTGGGTCATCACTTCCTCACTGAGTATGAAGCATGTACAAGCTGTAAAGCGGTGGTAATATGAATATGGATGCACTTTCCTTGTTATCTTTGCAATTTGATTGTAAATTAAAAGTTATCCTAAAATAAGAAAATTTAAAAGTTAATTTAAACAAATGTATAAGCTATTTTCTGAAAAGTATAAAATATGTAAAGCCAGACATAATAGCAAACCAGTGGTGGTTATCTGATTAGATCCATGCCAACTAATTGGACCAATGATAGCATCTAAAGTTTCAATGGACGAAGACAGCATCTAAAGTCACGGCAGAAGACTGTACAGAACAACTAAACTAAATGACAAGAACTTTCACAGATCATAAGATCATCCACAGCACCTGACTAACACCAAACAAATGTCAAATCTTCAAGTGAATGCTTTCAGAATGGAAGCTATTCCTTTACTGATCTTGGAAAATACGATCACTGTGACCTTTGGTGAGAGCGAAGTGAATGGGAATAAAAAGGTATGAACTCAGGACAAAATGCTACCTTTCTTATTCATCATCTTGCTATTCATGGCATCTAAGAATTTTTTTTCCAGAGACTTAGAATCTCATAGTTAAGGAGGTTGTAAATTCTTCTGGCCTGTAATAAATCTAGATTCCTCATCTAATATGATGCTTTCACAGTGTGGCCTTTCATAAAGACACAAACTGATGTATGAGAGAAAGGGATGGACTGAAATGGAGTGCTTCAGTTATTGTTCTATTATTATTCAGCAGTTCGGTTGTAGCAAGGCTAAACATGGACTTTCAAGATTCACTGGCAGGCATACATCACACATAACATTATTTTAGCACAACCAACTTTACCCAAGGTCATGTCTAAAAATAATTTTGTGTAATATAAAGTCATACCAAGAATTTTGTGTTTTTATAGTTTTTGATTAATGATAAAATTATTTGCCCATTTATCATTGAAGTCCTATTGAAGTACAGAAACTACTCAAACTAAAAAAAAAAAAAAAAAAAAAAAAAAAAAAAAAAAAAAAAAAAAAAAAAAAAAAAAAAAAAAAAAAAGGTAAGAAAGAAAAGGTAAGAAACTAAGCTCTGGCTATTGTTTCATATTAATGTTTATACTTGGGAAAAACTATTCTCTAAAAAAATACTGCAGTAAATTTGTACATTGGTCAAAAACTGTTGCACAAATTCTGGTTGTATTAAAAGAAACTCAGAGCCAGATATCAAGGAAAGGCTGAAATATCAGAGAGAAACACCGCAGTCAAATCTCACCCAGCTATTTTTCAGCTTCCTCAGTCTCACTCCTTATAGCTTCTAATGACCCATCTATCTTCCTATGCCTGTCTTAAATACCTTCTTCACCCAGCTGTATCATCCCAAGAGGTGGGGTGGGTGGTTTGGGGGCTTTCAATGGGTTATGGATGATTGTCATTGTTAAGGGTAACTGATTGTCATTGTTAAGGGTAACTGACCAAAAATTGTTATTGGTTATGGTTAGAAAAAAAACAAACAAGAGAGATTAAGTACAAGGTTCTTGTTTAAAAAAAAAGAAAAAAAGTGATACAGATATGATAGAATATAAGGTAAATTTTTTAATCTAATTTATAAAAGGAATTACTAGCTTTAAATATTTTACATTGGATTAAAATTTTTGTATATTGTATACAAATTGTGTATTGTGTTATAAGGTTGAGATTAATTTTGTCATTGTACATATATATGTATGTTTGTTCAAGGTATTATACTTATACAGTTCACCTAAAATATAATACAAATGGTTAGTCCATTAAAGTTATTAATACCAACTAATTATGATATAAAGAAATGCAAGTTACCAGTTAGACATTACAATCAATTATAGTCATATTAGATATTTAGAATATAAAAAAGTACAAGTTAGTAGTTAGACATTACAATCAAATTTATAGTAATATTAGATATGTTTTCAAGATCAGATATACTGTAGATGAACAGGTCTTCTTCAAACACTTCAGAGATTCACAGAATGTGGAATTTAAGGTATTTTAAAAACATAGGTTCTTATTAATTTTTGGCAATGGAA
Source organism: Sigmodon hispidus (assembly GCA_004025045.1). Classification (NCBI taxonomy): domain Eukaryota; kingdom Metazoa; phylum Chordata; class Mammalia; order Rodentia; family Cricetidae; genus Sigmodon; species Sigmodon hispidus. The sequence goes on along the minus strand of PVIH01013955.1, from coordinate 7,748 downwards.
CATCTGTTCCTGCCACACCAATCTACTTCAAAGAAGATTATGGACATCAAAGAAACTCCTTCATAAGAGTTGACCTTCTTTGTGACAAAAGTTAGCCACTGGGCAAGAAAGTATTCTTGCCTTAACTGCTGACAATATGATATTTAAAAGGGACAAGCAGGGGACACACATAAAAAAGAATTGCTGAGCTTTGCCAAGACAAGGTAGGAAGGACTTTGGGAATATCTCACTTCCCAGAGAAGTCTGTCAGATATGCTAGCCCTTTCGGCCAAAGATGGATGCTTCAACAACACAGAAGATCTTTGGGTGACTGTCCAGGCAGCCAGCTATTTCATTTCTTACGTTTTTGGAAGTTGCTATTTACTTAATATTATTTCCTTCTTCAATCTCTGAGAAATTTGAAGAAGAGATAGTTGATAGTTATAGTTTTAGAAAAGAAACTCACTTAACAGTTAAAGTGCATAAGTTTAAGAGACATTGAAATATAGTTTTTAGTTAGTAATATGTTAGATATAAAGTAGAATAGGTACAACCCTTTGGACTCACCAAAATAGGATAAATAATGGAATTTTTTTTAATTTGTCAATTGTTAATGAACTGGACATTCCTCATGTAATTATTCTTTGTATATTATTATATATAATTGTTGTACCTATTGTATATGGTCTTTCCTATGTCAGTCATAACTTTCTTTTTTATTTTTGACACAAAAGGGGATATATGATGACATATTACTTATTTAATAAAACCTAAAATATCAGAGACAGCACACAGTCAAATTCTAGGCAGACAGTTTAGGAATCTCTTGATCCTTGAGCACAAGGACAAACAGCTGGGATTCAATAGCATACACCTTTAATCCCAGCACAGGGAAAGCTAGGATTGGTGACCTACAACCTTAATCCCATAACTCCAGAGACAGACTTTTCTCTGTTTCTATGAGTTTGAGGCTAGCTATGAAATAGAGTAATTCTCACCTTTAATCCTAACCTGGATGGGATACAACTGATGAAAAGAATATTTAAGGCCTCTTAGGAATCCAGCAGAGGCAGAGGTGACCAGGAGAAGCAACCAGAAGCAAGGCTGAGAAAACTGGAAGATAACTGGGTGAGAATTGACTGTGATGTTTTCTCTTTGCTATTTCAGCCTTTCCCCAATATTTGGCTCTGAGTCTTTTTCTGGACAACCCTAATTGGTGTTACATGACACTATACAAGCAGTGGCCTTATAAAATAGGTATGTTCTTGTTGAAGCAAGTATGTCATTTTAGAGGAGGGCTTTGGAGTCTCATGTAGGCTAAAAATAGTGCCAACTACTTCTTAGTTGCCTGCAAGATTAATGACTTTTAGCTATTTCTCCTGTGCCATATCTGCCTGCACTTGCCATATCTCACTGTGATGATAATAGACTGAATCTCTGAACTGTAAGTGAGCCCACTCCAATTTAATGGGTTTATTTTTTATAGGAATTTCCATGGTCATGGTATCTCTTCATAGCAATAGAAATCTAACTAAGACAGAAGTTGACACCAGGGATTGGGGTATTGTTCCAATAAGCCTGACCATGTTTTTTGTTGGAAGGAATATAGACTTTGGTACTGTGGGTTACAAAAACAGCTGAACCCTTTAAATAATGCTTAATTGGTCATATTAGTAGAAGCATGGAAGACAGTGATGCTGAATGTGCTTTGGTAAACTGTGGGGGCTGGCTCAAGAGGTTTCAGAGAAAAGGTCTGTTAATATGTGGTCTAAAGCCATTCTTGTACTATTTTGGGGAAGAATGTAGCTGCCTTTTGCCCTTGTCCAAACAGTCTACTTGAAGCTAAAGTGAAGAGTTTTGAATTAATTTCTTTGGAGAAGAAAAATGACTGAATCTTTTTTGGCTAGGAGTTTTGATTTTTGGGAGCTTTTTGGGGGAAGTCTTGAGCTATGTTTTTTGATGTTAAAAGCTTGTCAACTTTGTCTTTTATAGATTTATATTTATTTGTCTAATGTCTGTTTTTGTTATATCTTTTATATATAGTCTAGGAGGTAATGGCCTTTTGTTTAAGTCATTTTTGGGATTGGAAAAATTTTTGTGTATTTTTGTTTATAATTTTTTATATGGCCTGGCTTATTATAATTGAAACAAATAATGTTTTGATTTTTTATTTTAACATTAGCAATGGCTTGTCTTATTTAATTTTTTTATTAGTGTATAGATATTTAACATTAAATGTAAGTTGAATTTATTTTTTTATGGATTTATCTTTGATCTTTAATGGCATGATTAATTTTTTATATGTCATATTAGCATTATTGAAGGCCAAAGAGAGTATCAATTGTTTTTGAACTTTTGAATTTGACATTGTTTTATTTATAACTTGAGTCAACTTTTGTAAAAAGTCTTTATAAGGCTCTTTTGGCCTTTGTTTAATCTGAGTATATGACTTAATTTTTTGTTTTGGGTCTAAAACTTTTTTTTAAGCATTTAAGGCAGCAGTATGGCACAGCAACAGAGCATGGTCATCATAAGTAGCCTGAACTAATATATTAGCAAACTGGCCTTTTTCAAGGATTTGGTTTTTGGAGACAGTAACATTTTTAGTTTGATTTTGAAATTTCAAGGCCTTAGCCTTTTTTTTAAACTAATTTTTTTTTATTGTAAGCTTTGGCCATCGTTTAATATTGTAGTTGTTAAATATTTTTAGTCATTAGGAATTATCTGATTTTGTGTTGACCATGAGTTTATTGATTGTTTAACAAAAGATGATTGTATATTATACGTAACTATGGCGTTTTTTTATTGATTTTAGATCTTTTATGAGTATAGGTTTATAATTGTATTTTACATTGTCAGAAGCCCTTTTATGTGATTGTGGTTTTCTGGTCTTTGTCACAATTGGGAATAGAATTGGAGGGGTGAGGGGTAATCTTCTTATCATAAATACTTTAGGTAAAGAACTTTTTTTGCAGTAGCACCCTTTAAGAGGGGGCTCTGGGTTGTCTTGAGCAAGTGTTGCCTTAAAATCATTTTTTAAAATCTCTAAGCGAGCCTCATGATTTTGTAACTTAGTGGTAATGGTCTTTTTTAGTGTTTTAAAGTCTTTTATAAATGACTTTTTTAACAATTTTATAGAGTGGAAATTTTTTTTAGTTTTTATATTTATTTGTTTTATTATTTTTTTAATTTTTTAGAATTTTTATTTATTATCTTAAAATTTTTATTTATTTTTTTAAATTTTTTATCTAATTTTTAAAGTTTTTATTAATATGAGCTCTGCATTTTTGTCTAACTAATGTAGACCTCTCTTCTATGGAAGCAATGAGTTTTTGGATTGTCTTAATATGTTTATCTATGCTAGACATCTTAGCCTCACACGCCCTATGGGGCATGGGTTTATCTCTATGTTGGGACCCTTTAAAATAGGTAGGTATAAAGTATATTATTACACAAAAAAGCAAAAGAACTCCTGGGTTGAGATAGCCTCTAAATGTGTAATCTTGAAAATAATCTTTTATCACCATTGTGAAAAAGTGAGTAAAATTTTGGACATTTATCTGGTCGGACATTGTAGAAGAAAAAGAATTGCCTTACTCAGATGTAATGAGGACTTATGGTCAGCAGGTATAGCAGTTGCGCCGCAGCAGAGGTGCCCTAAGGAATTCTCTGGCCCGCCTTTGTCTCCTCTAGCAAATCCTACTGGTGTGTGCCACCACAACCAGCTCAATCTGTCTCTCAGGAGATCTGTGTGCAGATCCACTCTTGACTGCGTGCAAGAGATCCGTGCACAGATCTGAAACCAAACTGGCCGCTCAGACCTGCTGGGTCTGCGGATGGGGAGCCCGTGGTTTCCGTGGAACCAGCCCCAGGTTGGGCGCCAATTACCACAGTAACAACTTGCCATGAGATATGATTTAAATGATGTTTATTTTGTGAGAATCATTTATAAAATGGAGAAGGTTTTAAAAAGAGGTGAAGGGGTAAGGTTGTAGTCCGAAACCCGTGCCACTAGACCGGAATCGCGCCACCAGACCAGAATCTTTGCGAGAGGTCCCGGCCCTGAGCGAGTGAACGCTGGCTTTTTGTCTCCCGTCCTCTCTTTTGGCATTTTATTTTTGAAGCTTGTTTTTGTTGACCACTCTCGTTTCTGTCCCAGCACTCTGCTGCTATCAGTCTACCTGTGTAGATTTTGATTTCCCAATACAGTGGAATACACAAACAGCTGAACCCTTTAAATACTGCTTAATGGGCCATATTAGTAGAAGCATGGAAGGCAGTGATGTTGAATGTGCTTTGATAAACTTTGGGCGCTGGCTCAAGAAGGTTCAGAGAAAAGGTCTGTTAATATGTGGTCTAAAGCCATTCTTGTACTATTTTGGGGAAGAATGTAGCTGCTTTTTGCCCTTGTCCAAACAGTCTACTTGAAGCTAATGTGAAGAGTTTTGAATTAATTTCTTTGGCAGAAGAAATCTCAAAACAGCCTAGTATAGACTCTGTTATTAGTGGTAACACTAACAAAGATCTATAATGCAAAAGAGCAAGCACAGCAGGGTAAATTACAAAATGGATAAAAGGAGCCTCAGGAAGTGGAATAGAACCAAGTCCTGTGTTCAGGGAGACAAAATAGATTAATTAATGGAATAAAGGGAGGGGTGACCTGAGGGCAAGCTCCCACCCAGCTAAATTTCCAATTTGTGAAAAGGAATTAAGGAAAATCTTAGAGACCCAATGTTACCACATCTCTTTAATCCCAGAATTTGGAAGGCAGAGACTGATGGACTCGGGTTTGAGATCAGACTGGACTACAGAGAAATTTCAAGGACAGCTAAGCGTAAGCATTCAAGGTAAGCAGGAAGAATAGAAAGCTGGTAAAGATGTAATTGATCCAGGGGTCCAATTCCAGACCTATTAAGCAGCAGAACAGAACCATGTGGTTCTGGCTTTAGAGTCAAGGATGGAAGAAAGGATTATGGAATCTCCCCTGTGACCAGGCATGTGTCAGGATGTCCCTGAATGGAAGCCAAGAAGGACCATTATGTAAAGTTTGTGAGGGTAAAGCCTGGTATTCCTCAGAGACCCCAAGATATTAGAGATGGCAGATCCAGGGGATACTTGCTAAGGAAAGTTGATAACATGGAATGGTACCGGCCCAAGAGGTGGGAAAAAAGTGTTTCAATCAACAAAGCTGAAAAGAGTTGGAGATCTGAAGAGTATTTCAACATCCAACAAGGAGATGCAGTTTGGAATTTATCCAGCTGGTTTTCCATCTTTCTTTGGTCCAGCGTTTCCTAACTATACTCCCTTGCCTTTATTTTGGAATGGTAATGTGGATTCTGTGCTATGATACCAGGCAACTTGAGCTCCCTTTTATGGGCTCTTGGTCTCATTAATAAATGAAATAAAAAAGTGGACTCATAACCATCTCTAGAAAACCATTTTTATTACACCTTGATAAAAATCAAGAAGGAGGCGCCCATTGGTTCTGGTTCCGCTTCCAGGACCAGGTGCTGTCTGCAGAGTCCCAGAGCACCTGTAGCAGGGGCAGATAATCTCTGCCTGTCACCATACCCACAGCTCCTGTTGAGGGAATTTGCATGGCTACCCACCTCCACTCCAACTGAGCAAACAGATAACTACAGGGGTCCCTGAAGGACAGACTCAGACCCCGCCCAGAGGTGAGGAAGTGTCACCAGGCCCAAGCCCCTATATCACAGCCAGGGAGGGAGAGTTCAGCTCCCATGGGTTCCAGTTCCACTTCCGGGACCAGGTGCTGTCTACAGAGTAAGCCCCAGAGAACTCTGTAACAGGTGCAGATAAAGTTTGCCTGTCACCATACCCACAGCTGCTACTGAGGGAATTTGCACTGCTACACACCTTGACCTCGAACTGAACGAATAGATAACTTCTGGGGTCTCTGAAGGGTAGATTCAGACCCTGACCAGAGAGGTGACAGGAGGCACACAAGCCCGAGTGCCACAACTGACCAGGACCCATCTAATCATGAACCACTGAAGCCATGGGCAAACATCAGTGCAAAAAATTACATAATAATACAAAGAACAACATGGTAACTCCAGAAGAGAGTGGCAATCTTACAAATACAAGACCTGAACTGAGCAATGAAGAGGAAACAGAAGGAAGCAACAACAAAAATTCCTTTTTGATGATCATTGAAGCTCTCAAAGAAGCTATGAAAAATAGCTCTAAAGAAATAGAAGAAAATACAAACAAAAAATTGGAAGACATGAACAAATCTATGAAAGAAATATACCAGGAACTAAAAGCTGAAGTAAAAGCTGAAATACAAGCAATAAAAAAAAGGCACAAAATGAGACAAAGATGGAAATAGAAAACCTGAAGAAAAAACCTGGAACCACAGATACAAGCATAACAAACAGAGTTAAAGAAATGGAAGATAAAATCTCTCAGTAGCTCAATTAGATATATCAGTCAAAGAAAATAGTAAAACTAAAAAAGCCATAACTCAAAATGCTCAGGAAATCTGGGACACCATGAAAAGACCTAATTTGAGAATAATAGGAATAGAAGAAGGAGAAGAATACCAGCTCAAAGGCACAAATAATGTTTTCAATAAAATCAAACTTCCCTAACCTGAAGAAGGAAATGCCTATAAAGATACAAGAAACTTACAGAACACCAAATAGATATGATCCCAAAAAAAAGTCAGCGTGCCACATTATAATCAAGCCACAAAACATACAGAACGAAGAAAAAATTTTAAGAGCTGCAACAGAAAATGGCCAACTCACATATAAAGGAAGACCCATCAGAATAACGCCTGACTATTCAATGGAAATGATGAAAGCTAGAAGGGCTTGGTCAGAAGTTATACAGATGCTAAAACAGCATGGCTGCCAAACTAGAATGGTATACCCTGCAAAATTATCAATTACCATAGATGGAGTAAACAAGGTATTTCAGGACAAAGTCAGACTGAAAAAATACCTATCTACCAATCCAGCACTACAGAGAGTATTAGAGGAAAACTCCAACCTAAGGACCCAGCAATACCATTAGTGGTCTCTAAACAAACAAACAAGAAAAAACACCAAGCATGCCCAAGCTGCAAACCACAACCACTGCACAGCTTGGGATCAGAAACTCCCTGGACTGACCCTTCATACCCCACTCCAACTATAGGAATACCTGACTCACTCTTGAGGGAGGGTGGACAAAACTGGATTTGCCAGGAGTGGAGACTGATCCAAGCATTATTGGGTCAGTGGGACCATAGGACTGTCTCCTCCCTGCCCAGGGAGGGGATGAGGAGTTGTGGAGAAGAAAAATGACCTGATATGGTGAGACGGGGAAGGGACCTTGAATAAAAATATAGAGGGATGGAAAAAAATTCAGAGGGAAAGCTGAACACAAAGTAAATATATGTGTAGCAATCTTATTTGCATTATCACCCTTGATTAGCTATGTTAATGATTCGTATCCTCTTTATAGTTATTGTTAACTTTTCAGCATTTTAAATTCATTTTACTGTTTTTTTGATAAATACAAAATAAAGAAGAAGAAAAAAATTATCAATCACCATAGATGTAGTAAACAAGGTATTTCAGGACAAAGTCAGACTGAAAGAATATCTATCTACCAATCCAGCACTACAGAGAGTATTAGAGGGAAAACTCCAACCTAAGGACCCCAGATACACCCACGAAATCACAAACAATCAATAAGTCCACAGAAGAATACCCTAGAGAAAGGAAATACAAACAAGTTACCACCAAAAATGGCAGGAA